>VWZT01006501.1:0-37319 GCA_013397055.1 Pachycephala philippinensis
GGTCCATGAAGGCATCCACAAAGGCTTCATGAACATGTACCTCAAGAAGTCAATACCATCTATCCAAAATGCCTTAGACAAAAAAAAGTTAAAAAAACACAAAGAAGACTGGAAAAAAGTTCCCCAGACTAGAAATTAGTGAGACACATTTTGGGGAAGAGAAGGAAGCAAAGCAACTCTGCGTTGTGGCTATGCAATTAATCAGGAAACAGATCAACTGATCTTGTCAGAAAAATCTGTGAACTCATCACAGAACTGGTGGCCAAAGAGTGATGCCTGAAGAGGCCACCTAAAACCAGAGACTAGACAGGAATAAGGGAAAAAAGGTAGGTATTTATTTGAAGGGCCTTCAAAGGTACACCCTGGGGAGTCCAGAGGCTACTGCCAAGATGGACCCCGGGATGGACTCTGGGTCACGAGTTCCTCACACTTTTATAAGTTTGGTCCATTTGCATATCAGGTTTAATTCACCAATTAAAACTTCAGTTAATGATGCAATTTTCCCCAGCTCACCTCCCTCTTAAGATGTTGGTTTACACATTTTGGGCCTAGTCTGGGTGTCCTTGGAGAGCAAGCCTCGAGAGGCTTTGTTATGTCTATCTTAGCATGAGAGAACAGCAGCTAACAGGCTACAGGACACTTCAGAGTTACACACTAGGCAGTACAGGATTTGCAAAATATAAAAGTTAAAACCTAAGGCATCAAGAGCAACTTTAAAATATGCTTTTACTAATTCAAGCCAGATATATTTAGGCAGGTAAGATTTTGCCAGCCAAGGTGCTGATACTGAAGGACTACAAATGCTTTCTTGCAAGCAAGGTAATACAAGGAAATACTTTCAGTAAATGGGTTCTAGTGGCAGACCCTAGGTCTTACAGGGGAAGTCATGGGATTGAATCCTGATCCCTCTCGACTGTATGTGAAATGACTGTCTTTCAGAGAAATGAGAGATAGCTGAACTTCCTGTAGAGCAGGGATAGGCAAGATGACCTCTCGAGTCTCTGCATTGTATTTTTGTAATTTTATATATCTCAGGTTGGTTTGGTTATTTATTTATTTATTTATTTTTACAAGCATTACACTGATTTTATGTGAACTGCACCAGAATTTGGATATGATGTGATAATTTGGGAGGACAATAATAGGGTGGATATTCTGATATCAGAATGCTATGAGTCTCAGCAGGGCTTTTTCAAAGTTTCAGACCACTGTTGCAATACCTGGCTATTTTTTTTCAAAATCTTGATGACCCTTTTTTGGCCATGAGGTATACATTGTCAGAGATGAAAGAGACATTTTACCCTCCAAAATTAAGATTTGTTTTGATAACTGATTGAGAAAAGTGGCAGTTATTGTCATATGCATAACTTTTGGAAATGCCTGGGGGACTCCTATGAACTTTACACAGTAATACTAGCATGTCAATAGAACACGATTTTCTAATCTAGCAGATGTCCAGTATGATAATCAATTTTATTCAAACCACCTCTAACTTCCCTCAAAATCTCTATTTATGCTGTGAGCAACCCCCTTACTAGATTTTTCCATCTCTAGACATAAGTCAGGCTACCTTTGCTGCATCTGGTGCCAGACACAAATAATTTATACAAACAAGGGCTAAAGAGAAAGCATGTTAAGATTTGCTAGTGTAAAGTCACAAGTTGCCAATCTCAGGCTCACTGCTACAACATTAGCTCATCTCTTTTGTAGATGAACAAAGCATAATTTTCCTTTCATAGGATTCACATATTAGTTGGAGCAAGTGGATGCAGATGCATCAAGACACTAAAGGAACTAAAAATCCTTTTAACGTCGTTGTTGTTATTCTAAAAGCTTGTTTTTAAATAGGGATTTTTATGAAACCCTTCTTAGAAAAAGAACAACCCCCAAAACCTTAGTCTGTATCTAGACATACATAAAATATATAAAGAAAAATACTGATGCAGAAAGGCTCTATATAATGTCAACTGTTACGCAAGATTATTTACAAGCACTGCTCTACCCAGGTTGATTAATAATATTATTTCCACATCTGGGTGGTGTTACTGCAGGAGTTAATTATTTGTTATAACTTTGATTAAACTGTTTATGAAGTTGGATTTTAATATCTGCGCTATGACTTATAGTGTCTAGGTAAATGACACTCCTATTAGTTTTAAAGATGGTTTTGACCCACAGATGTGAAATCAATTAGTGGTTTGTTCTCTCACTTTTACTCTAATGAGCCTGGCCGGTTCTGAGCAGGATAAAAAGGGATCTTGAATCTCAAAGGATTCCCTGACTTTCAAGAGCTTCTCATACTGACTGCGTGTGTGAAGGTCAGGAGATGCTTTTTCACTGAGGCATCATCACATGGAGGCACATCACTGAGGCAAGAAAACCAAGAAAAGAAAAATCTGCACAAATATTGTTTTTTTCCTTATTGACTACTTTCAGCTGCATATTTAGCAGAACTGCCTTGTCGGGTGAATGATTCAGACAAAGACACTGTTCTGAAAACCCTACAGAGTATAGGAGACAAGTGTTTTCTCAGGGGTCTTTGGACTTTATTACTAGGAGACAGAACTTCTGAAAGTCCTGTTAACTGAGTAGGCTATCTAGCAATTTACCTATAGCTCATGTTGTTGTAGAAAACATCAGTGTAATGACAGCTGCACTTAACTGCACACACTGCTCAGCACTTATCCTCTGTTTTTAAGAGTACCTTAAAAAGGACTTCTTTTTTTTTTTTCTTCAGACACTGTTTAACTCATTAATTCAACTACATATTCACAAATAAAAATGGAAAAAATTTCAGTAGCTTCCTGCCTGAGGATGACAGGAGTAAGGATGTCCTACCAGGAGCAATGGCATGTTGTTTGCAATTTCCGTTGTTAGGTTTGGAGTTATGTGGACAACCAGTACCCCTGATGGCTGGGAGCAAGAGTAATCTCAGCTGGGGGACTGAGTCATGTAGCACATAGGCAGTCACAAGGCCTAGGGTAGCAGATGAAAGAGGACATTAATTCAAGATTAAATCTGTAATACCGTGACCAAATATTCAGGGAGTGCACTTCCCTTTTACCTAACAATTAGAGGTAATAACAGAGCATTTAAAAACATACAGATATTTTTCTAATCTTCCAACAGAATTATTTTGCTCCTTAGGGATTTACAAACTTTTCCTTGGCCATCAAAGGTCAGTAGGCCAAGACTATTTCCGACACGAGACAGTCCTGATACAGTCTGTCCTGTATCAAAGCTGCTGCTGAATTAAGAACTAGCCAGACTGTGCCAACTGTTAGGTATTCTGAGCAGCAAAGCAACTGGAATCTTGAAGGTATGTGATCCAGGTTTGCATCTCTCAGTCTGTGGAGCTTGGAGAGTTTTCATTCTAAAGTGTGTCGATCATGATCTCTCCTGCTCCCTTCATGCCCACTGCATGAGTTCATGGGATGGAAAATGTCTGGCATCAGCCATACTCTCTCCTGATGCCAAAATCCCAGAATCCAGATTCTTAGCAGATTCTGAAAGAGAAAGAAGAAATGGCAAGAAGCGAATATCCACAAAGGTGATGCACTTTTCAGGACTGCAGCTGGGAGAAGTCACTCTCTCTTTTAATGTCATGTGGCTGTTTATGTGTGTTTTAAAACTTCATGGAGTTGTTCACAGTTACCGAGTTATGGGTTTCATAATCCTGGAGGCAAATAAAGAATGTGGAAGGCTTTATCCCTAAAGTAAGTCCTTTTGGAGGGCTCAGGGGTGGTAGGGTAGTCAGAAACAGTCTGGATACAGTTATAGAAAGTTACAGATGAGACGTGGGCCATGTGAGAATGGCAGAATATCCTCAGAATGCTGGGGCCACAGATACAGCTTGGGCACTGGTGGTGTGGGCTGTTGTGACAGAGCACAATTCCATGCACCTTAGCAGTGTCACAACAAACCTTGATGCAATCTGCTCCGTAGTTATACAGTCCACCTGGGAAAAAATAGTGTTGCAGAGGGAGAAAAGAGATGGCCTTCTTGGTATCTACAGCATAACCTCAGTCTCAGAGTTGTAAGGTTTAGGAAGGAGAACAGGTCATTCCTCTGATTAAATTTTAATGCCTGGGAAGAATTTGTCTCAGAAAAAAGACATACTACTTTTGGAGAACAGCCACACTGGTCTTGATCTCTTCCAACCTCATGGAAACTGTTATCGTTGGGAAAAACACCTTCCTGACGACATATAATGATGAATAAATTTCCAGGGGCTCAATAGGTGAATACAGGAAGGCTACAAATACTGACGTCAGGCCTTTACTAAGTGACAGTCTTGTGGAGATGGGAACAAGTTGTCCAATCCCTTTGTGTAATTTGATATGCAAATATTGAAATATATATATTTGTGGAAATCTTGAAATACAGAAATGCCATGCAGTGGCCTAAATTAATCACCAGCTTAGCTAATATCAGTAGATGATACAGTTCTTGACTGACCCAAAAATATTGTAGACTCCTTCAATTCTGAGAGTTCAGAATGATCAAAAATCAGCAGGTTGAAAGGGACAACAACACATTACACTGATAATCTGATGTATTTTGTCAAATAGATTTCATGATCCATTTTTTATAGTTAGCAAGAACAAGGAAAACTTAGTTTTTCACAAGGAAAGAAAAAGCATTCTACAAATGCAGATGAATCATTACATCAGGCATCCCTGGGTTGGAACAGAAGAGCACCACAGACTTCTGTGCTAAGCTGGGAAGAAAAAGGCAAACTCTTGAGATTTCTCACTGAAAAAGACAGGGAAATTTGCACAAATGCCACTTTCTTCCTTCTTTTTCATTCAGATGAATGCTAAATTATGAAGAACAATTTTAATCACAACATGCAAGAACATGTTGGATTGACCAAGATTCCATAATTTTCTCAGAGGCACAGCCAGTAATCAGTGATGACAATATCTTTGGCCAGTACTTTTTAGCTCCTATCAATATAACTGTAACAAGGGGCAAATGAAATAACTACATCAAAGTGATTTTTCCAGCTCAAGGCCAGCATCCTTAACTGGAAACACCATCTTATCTCCTGTTGTCAATGACTTGAATAGACTTCTGTGGCTCAGAATCCATATCCAGAAATATCTTCCAAGAAAGCACTTCATGAACTCTGGAAAAAAACCCTCTAGTTATCCAGACAGAAAAAGAAAATTAATTCAATCCTCAAACAAAGCAAAGCAGTACTTATTACAAAATAACCTCAGAAGAAATTATGAGAAGGATTTTTGTGATTCAGATTATTTGATCTGAGGTGGCCAAGCATTTGGCAGATTCACATGTTGGGCATGGGAATGAATATGTGTGAAAATACAATACATATTTTTAAAATGAACTGCATATAAAATGAGTTACATTTTCATTATGTGAACGGCATTTTAAATATAAACGACATATTTTTAGAGAAATCTTATTTTAGATTTTAAGACTGTAAAGAAGCCCTAGAGATATATGAATAGTAAGTAGATTTTTCAGGTGTCCTCGCTCTGCTAGAGCAGTGTAAAAAGAGTTCAAATGTGGATGAGAACCAAGGATCCTGCTCTGTTGAATTGGCAGCATTGCTAAATATATCTGTGGCACAGTGAGTGAAGTGAGTGCGGTTTAACACATTGCAGTAGATCTAGTAAATTCAGATTTTATTCTGAAACATGTAAAAGATTGTATTTTTTCCTTCTTGGATGACTCTATTTTAGAATCATATTGAATTAATTTTTTAACAAAGTAAAAAACTTGGGGTTTTAAAAAGTTTTTTAGTTAGTGGCCACTGCAGCAACAAATGTGTCCTGGTTTTGGCTGGGATGGAGCTCATTTTCTTCCTAGTAGCTGGTACAGCTTTGTGTTTTGGGTTTGGTATGCAAATGATGTTGATAACATGCTGATGGTTTAGTTGTTGCTAAGCAGGGCTTACCATAAGCCAAGGACTTTCCAGTTCCCCATGCTCTGCGGGTGAGCAGGTGCATAAGAAACCAGGAGAGAGAATGGCCAGGGCAGCTGAGCTGAGCTGCTCAAAGGGATGTTCCATGTCCTAGAATGTCATGCTCAGTGTATAAACTGGGGGGAGTTGGCTGGAAGGGGCCGATCCCAGCTTAGGGATGGGCTGGGCATTGGTTGCAGCTGGCGAGCAACTGTAGTGAGCATCACTTGTCTGTCTTGGGTTTCATTCCTCCATCTCTTCTTGTTATTTCCCTTTTCATGGCTATTATTGTTGTTATTATTATTGTTTACTTTATTTAAATTATTCAGCTGTTCTTATCTCAACAGGTTTTGACTTTTTCTGATTCTCGCCATCCCCCCTGTAGGCCAGGGGAGTGGAGTGAACAGCGGAGGTGTGGTGCTCAGTTACCATCTGGGGTTAAACCATGACAAAATGTAACCTTGGATGCCAGTAAAGCTGGGATAGAATAAAGTCACTGTGTTGTAAATCAGCTATTTAATTTTCTAGTCATAGAGGTATTGAAAAATCCTTATTTGATTGGGTACAAAGTGTGGCTGATCACTGAAAGTCTAGAAATTGAAAATCCAGGAAAAAGAACTAAGTTCAAGAAGCACTTTTTTACTTTTTCTGAAAGGAAAAGAAGGCTGAAAAACATGCAGGGGAGATAAAAGGTTTAAGCCAGTCTAATTAAGCAAGTATGATGGTTTTGATTCACTTTCATATTACTAAAATATAAGCTTAAATTCTTTCCCCATTTTTCAGACTCCTTTCAGCTAATAGCATTGCCTTTGCAAAATTACTTGAAATCATGATTTATTATTGTTTAATTGTGAAAATTACTTGATTTTACATGCTCCTGACGAGCTCCTAAATTTTTTTCTTGTCATGCGTTGAACATCTAAAATTGCAACCAAGAAAATGTGTATCTCTGATTACTACTAACTTTAATGGAATATTAAAGTGCTTTAATTTATCATCTTTCAATCCCTTCCAACAGACAATCCTTTATCTCCTGAAATGCCTGTTTGCTTTACAGAAGACTCATAACAAAATAATAATATTAATTATAATGTTGGAGTGTTGTGGGGTAATTTCTATCACTAGATTTTGTTTTTTAGACTGATACAGACACACGTCTATGAAGACACAGACACAGGCAGCACTGCCATAAGCAAGGGGATGGATCTGATCCCCTCTTGAGGTGACCCAGTCCCTTCCAGTTCAGTGGCTTACTGAAGAGATGGTTCAAATGCCTTAGTGACACTGGACCAAGCATGTTATCGAGGCATTAATCTGTTGTACTTTCTATCATGAGAAAAACTGCCCCACTAAGAAACTTGACTACAGCTTCTGACTCCTCATCAACCTACCCAGGATGTTTGTCACATTTCTGGCTGGGCTTTCTGCTTTTATTTAAGAATGAAACACTCCTGTAATCTGAAATGATGTTACAACATTTTCTCATTTGTCTTTAAATAAATTCTACTACGAGAAGAACTGTGGTTTCTCTCTCAAAACAAAACAAAAACAAAACAAAACCAAACAACAACAACAACAAAAACAACAAAACAAAACAAAAAAAAAACAAACCCAAAACACAACCAAACAAAAAATCCAGAACAAAAACCCTCCCAAATAGGTCTTCCAACCTTCTATCTGCTGTGGCTTAGTCAAGATCATAATTCACATAACCTTTTCTTAATGATGCAGAAGAAAACATTCATAAAATTTTCATTTAAGGCAGAATATTTGAAGTTACAGTTCCATAAATGTCCTAAACAAGTACTTTCCTCTTAAATTCCTGAAGCATAAAGCATCCTAGACAGATCCATTCAGCAAAGCCCATGCTCCTGTAAGGTTTTATGACCTTCCATCCCTTCAGAAGGCTGCCCTGTTTGGTGCATAGCTCCTGCGTGGGCAAGGTGAAAGGGTGTATAAAGGGAGGCATGTCACCCACACTTGATATTGCAGCTCATTTACTTCATTTTCATCTGTGCAAATTCTACCCACTTAGACAATTGCTACATATACACCCACTCAACCGCTTGCAATAGAAAGAATGCTATTATTACAGTATTTAACTGAAGTAATAACTAGAGCAAAGCCGTCCAACCTCTTGACAATCCGGACCTAAGTTATATTACAATGCTTATTTTGGGATTTAATGGTGAATACTGTTTATAATGCTTGAAGTGGTGCCCAGTCAGGAGAAGTGGGACTATCAATTAGACTGTTCTGAAGGGAAGACCTGTGTCCAGCCATGGGATGAGCCTTACAACCCTGCATAATGGAAAATATCTAATGAGATAAGGCCATACTCTGCTGTATCTATATGTACATGGGTTTAGAAAACAACCGTGTATTCAGGTGTATGCAATAGTTAATAGCGATATTATTTGCATATGCGTCTCTCAGTAACAGCACCACAGGGCAAGTACATTAAATAGACTTCAGTCCTGCTAAAAGATGCACACTTATGGCCATCACTAGTATTTTGACTCCTCACACCACACTGGGCTTGGTTCATTCTGCTCAGAATGGCACTGAGTTATCAGAGAAACTATGTATGCGTGGTTTTGCTGAGGTACTGTGGGTGTTGCAACCCCGGAAATAGTGTGCAACTACTGCAAACATTTCTGAACCTCTGTTGGTATTTGGGGTAAATTGTTTCTTCCTCCCTCTTCTCCGGTCTTTATGACAGCAGGTTGTGTGTGACAGAATTGTTATGGTCTAGAGACAATTTTTAAGTATTTCTATCCTTTGAACCATATGTTGCTCTTGGTTACATTAGCAACTGCTTGTTTAGCCTTTGAGCCATTGACTCAAAGGCTAAATAGTCCACTGTGACACTGGGATGAATGGAGGGAAATCACCAGATATGTTTCTGACCTGAATCTAGGCTGACCTGCTATGAAACATAAAAAATGTAGTATGCTTATGTTCAGAAAAGTGTCACCTTTTAATATCTAAATGTCTGAATGGGAGGGGAGTTATAACGAGATGATCTTTAAGGTCCCTTCCAACCCAAACCATTCTATGACTCTATGATCTGCAAAGACTCTGTCCTCTCCGTGCTATATTTTTCTCAATATATAGTGTTAATCAGACTAAAATGATAATTAAACAGAAAAGTTCCTCCTATTTCCCCTCCCTCTAGGCACGTAAACAACACAAGACTATCAGTGCAGGCAATGAAATTCTATGGCAACTGCTGAATTCCAGCAGACTGGAAGGAAGGAGAAGTGCAACAGAGTAGTGAAGGCTGTGTGAAGGAAGGGTGAGAATTGTGAAACATCAGTGGGATTTGACAGATTTGAGGGTGGGTAAGAAGCTGGGGAACAGCCTTTTTTTCAAACAAACCATGGTGTGTAAAAGAGCTGGGAATGACAATGGCATTTTCAGATAAAGAGGCTGTGGAGATTCAATAGTTTGGGGTCAATGAAAGGATGCTGGGAAGGGTGCACCTAACCAGAAAGAGAGAAGCTTTCTTTGGTGACACTGTGATAAACTGGGCAAAGAAACTAGGAACCAAGGTGATGAAGACAAGGCAGGGCTTGTTCAAGTGAGATGGATTAATGTTGAGAATAGAAAAAGAGATGTAGAAAGGAGAGAGAGAATCTCAGCCTAAGAACTGGTGCTGGGAAAGAAATAGGGAGCAAGAATAATGCAGACTGAAATTAGGTAAGAAAGAAAGGGAAGGCAGGAAAATGGTATGAATGTCGGTATAGCGCACATATATTGGAAAAGAATGCAGAGGACACTAAAAATACTAAGATATATAGAAAAGAGAGATAACAATACCTGCTAGAGACCATATTTTCTTACAAATTGGATGAGACCCAAAAATTCCTGATGATTTGTCACATCTCTGCTATCAGCAAATGATGTGCTGAAAACCATTAATAAGGTATGCACGACAAGAAGGCAGGATGGAAACGTGTGGTACAGCGAAGGGATACCCTTCTGTCAAACGGCAACCTCCAGCTGCAGTGGTTTGGAGGGCTCCAGCCCTGCAGGCTGACACCACTGTCCCTGCCAGCAGTTAGATGCTGAATCTGGAGCCAGCTGGCCCACACTGACAGCTGTAGAAGAGAAGAATGAAATTGAGGATATGAAAAAGAAATGAGGAGGCTCGTGCAGCAAAGCAGCCTTGGCTCTCATGATCTTGCATATGTAGGAGGGATGGCTTACACAGATACTGGATGAAGGAGCTCTTCCTGGAGCTAGGAGTAAGTACTCCGTGTTTTTCCTCAGATTAACATCTTCTGCTTCCAGGCAAATGAACTGAGTCAGTTTTTAGACCACTAAATCTTAATGTCAAGTGACTTTGTATTTTCCTCCAGGACAGCAGCGATATTTGCAAACACAGTCTAAGGTTGAGCCTTGGCAAAATTTGGTTTGATTCAACTGATTTTACATAGTCAAAACCAGAACAATTTTTCACACTTAATGTCTGGATTCCCCTTCCTGAGCAATATAGTTTCTTACACCATCTATATAACAGCTTTCCAGGAATGTTATTGGGGCATGTTTCCTCCAGGATCTAAAGGAAAAGCTCATTTTCTTCATCTTCATCAGTGAAAAATCTCTCCAAAAAAATAAAAACTAATTATTCTTTGTCTTGGTAGCCACCTCCAAAGCTTCCAAGTCTGCCTGCAAATAATCCCATATCTGTGGTACTATCCTGATTGCCACATTTTAGCATCAGTGATTGGTATGTTTAGAATGTCAATGCTGAAGAAAAGAAAAAGACATTCAAGTTCAGTTTATTGAGACCTCCAAGACAGTCATCTGTTCCCATCACTATGCAACATTACAGGCTGAAATAGGATCCAATCCTAAGAACGGCCCACAACGGCCGCCATTGCTCCACAATGGGGTCAGCAGCAATTGCTAATCCTGTCTAGGTTCTGGCATATATGCTCAAGCAAGTATTAAGAGACAGCAGGCAAGACTGAGGCACATTTTTAGAACCAAGTAATCAGTTTCTGTTAGTAAGAAACTTTATAGCCTCCAAACACAAATTGTCATTTTACGTTAAGCATAGAATCACAATAATTTAGGGCAGAAAAGACCTTTATGATCTAGTCCAAGCACTAACCTAACACTGCCAAGTCCACCACTGAACCATGTCCCTATGCACCACGTTTATTTGTCTTTTAAATACCTCCGGGATTGCTCCAGGGATGGTGACTCCACCACTGCCCCGGGCAGCCTGTTCAATGCCTGAAAAACCTTCCATTGAAGAAATTTTTCCTGATATCCAATCTAAACCTCCCCTGGTGCAACTCAACGCTGTTTCATCTTTCATGTTGCTTGAGAGAAGAGGGATCACAGCAGCCGAGGTGTGGCCTCACCAGTGCCAAGTACAGGGGGACAATCCCTGCCCTGGTCCTGCTGCCCACGCTATTGCTGATACAGGCCAGGATGACACTGGCCTTCTTGGCCACCTGGGCACAGGCTGGCTCATGTTCAGTCAGATTTGACCAGCACCCCCAGGTCCTTTTCCTCTGGGCAGCTTTCCTGCCACTCTGCCCCCAGCCTGTAGTGCTGCAATGGGGTTGTGACCCAAGGGCAGGACCCAGCACTTGGCCTTGTCAAACCTCACACCATTTGCCTTGGCCCATCGATCCAGCTAGTCCAGATCCTTCTGCACAGCCTTCCAACTATCCAGCAGATCAACACTCCTGCCCAACTTAGTGTAGTCTTGTGAACTGACTGAAGGTGCACTGAGTCCCCTCATCCAGGTCATCCATAAAGATATTAATAAGGACAGGCCCCAATACTGAGCCCTGGGGAACATCACTTGTGACCAGCTAATAGCAGGATCAACCATTCCACGTTCTATTGGAATCATCCGTGATGAAGGGGAGCCAGCTCCAAGCACAACTCACCTGCAGTGTCATGAAAGCAATGCCAGACTGCGATTGCCAAATTCTGTAACTTATTTATTTTCAACTTTCAAATAGCAGTAGAAACTCTATTACTTCTCTTGTAAACAGATTCATAACTTCAGTTTTTCTTGCTGGAAAACTTACTGGAATATAAAATGTGCCAAAATTATATGGCCATTAGCTCTCATTTATTCTGTGCTTTGACTGACCTTTAACTGAGTTACTTTTTTACCTTCTTACTCCCAAAATTATTTAACAGCAATGGATATATCCCATTTGAAATTTCATTTTGATAGGTTAAAAAAAGCCACATGCCTCTGCCTCATTCTTTGGACTCTTTTCTGTCCTTGTTTCAATCTAAATTGATCTATGTAAACAAGGAGGAAATAGAATTAAATAAAATATTTCAGAGAAGATCTCAGCCATGCCTTCAATGTTAGCTTTCACACTTCACTAATCCTACCCGGAACTTTGTGAGATAAACCCTAAGGTTATATTTACCCTTTCCATAGCTTCATGCCATTGGCAGCACTGCTTGGCAGCATTAACAATTAGAAAAGGAAATGAGTTTACCATTTCTCCACATCTTGAACTCCTTTTTTAACACATATTGGTCTGGAACACACTGGGAGTGCAGAATAGAGGAGACTCCTAATTATTCTTAATTTCTCAAATATATGTGTGAAATTTGCTATTCTTCGGTCACATGGTACTCTAAACTCCACAAAGCTACTAGAAATTCCTTACTGCTGGGCCTGGAATTATATCGGTTCTTGCACAGACTGAGAAAACTACTTGAATTTCTATTCTTACCATGTCTGAACCTTGATTTTTCATTCCTGTTTTATTATTTCTCCTCCTTCATCTTTATTATCAATCTGCCAATTCTCCATCTCATTACCTTAATTCAAAATTAGAGTAAAGTACTTTTTCAGCCCTATTAATTTTTTATATCTATCTCACCTTGGTTGCTACTTT
The DNA here is from genome assembly GCA_013397055.1 of Pachycephala philippinensis. Lineage (NCBI taxonomy): Eukaryota > Metazoa > Chordata > Aves > Passeriformes > Pachycephala > Pachycephala philippinensis. The sequence continues at coordinate 12,826 of VWZT01006501.1, forward strand.
TATTTTTAGCTGAAGTTTAACATATGCTTCTGATTCACATGGTATAGTTTATTATACCACTCAGTTCCTTTTGCTCCATTTCTCATAGAATCTTTCTAGTCATGATAAGACACATTGTACACTAGGTATCTGTAAGAATTTTGGAAACATTCTAAAATTTCTGACCATTATTTCACCTGAAAATTCCAGGCTGTTGAAATTTTGCATCTCTTTATCATATTTTCCCACTCCCTGAGATCCAAATGCTTAAATTTTGATTTCATGTAATGACATGGATTCCTCAGAGTAGTTTTGGCTATTATTAGAAATCTCCCTTCATATGCAAATCTGCTGATAGAAGCCCATATCAGATTCCTAAAAATACTCTGAAAAAGCCACATACCACTTTTTCTTCAAGATGACTCTCAAGAAAAAAAAAAATGAGAAGGAAAAGCAAAGATAGCAATGCAATTCTTTTTTTATTTTTTCCACACAATGTTATTCTGTACTTTTTATTCCAATATATTTTTCAGTATCCATATTATCGTGTTGATGTTTCATTCTGGTTCTGTTCTTCAATAATAGTTTCAGTTCTTGCATTTCTATCCAAACTCCTCAGATGATAGTACACCATCATGTAAACACAAGGAAACAAAACACATGCAAACAAACCAAAATAATTTCAGCTACACTTGGTGTTGGCTGGTAAGTGTTATGTACACCACTTTTTCTCTCTGCACTGATCATCTAAATGTACTTTTGCCTCTTAAACACTTTCTATCTGCACTCTATTAAACTCTCTACTAGCAAAACCATTTTTCCAATGATTTCCTGCTTTATGCTAGGCAAAGAAAATCAAGTTTTTTCTTCCCTCACAAGAAGAGCTGTTATTGAACAAATCTGTCTTGTGCCATTAAAGCCAGAAGCCAACAGAAAAGCATCACTGGTCGATGCTTTTTTTGCAGGTTTGTGTCTACTTCCCCTGGACAACAGCTACAGCACAGCACCTGTGTGGGAAGAAATGTACTGCAGTCATGTATTTTACTTCCTGGGAGCCAATTTCTTGTTCTGCATCAAATCAAATCAATGAAATTCAATCACCTGCTTTAAACAGGCTGGATTAACCATTTTCTGAACTTCAAAACCGGTACGTATTGGTTGTGTCAGTCTAAATAAGACCTCCATCACATAAGGAAGAGGGTGAACAACAGTACAACGTAAGGGTATTTATTACGTTTCAGGTTTCCTCTGCTGAATTTAGCCATATTAGCATGTTCTGTCTGTTCTGCTGTAATTATATCCCAAGTCTGTGTGACACCCAAATTTCTTAACCTTTTTAAAGAGGTTATTTCCTTTGCAAAACCAGTGCATTTTCTCAACGTAGTAGTCAATGGCGCTGTCGGAAAGTTTCTTAATCAACGTAGACATGAGTTGACTGGAAGCACGTCCCAGGGAGGCTTCTTTCTTCCCAGAAGGGGAGGGCGCCGAAGGCTCGGCGTGTCGCGTGTTCCCCTGCGATGGGGAGCGGCTCCTCCATCCCAGCGCGCCCAGGCGGGTCTCCCAGCGCCCGTCCCGGGATTTTTATCGCTGAAGAATTAAATGGCGATGTGGGCGCGGAGCCCGCTGTGTCAGCCAGGCGCAGCTCCGCCTCCTCGTCCCGGGTGCGGGGGTGGCGGTGCGCTTATCCCGGGACGGGGCTCATCCGCGGGGCCGGGACGGCGCTGCCGCGGGCAGGTGAGCGGGGCGGGGGGCTCGGGATGGGATGGGACGGGACGGGACAGAATGGGACAGGACAGGAGGGAGGGCGGCGAGGAGAGGTTGTGCAGCCCCGAGCGGGGCCGGAGCCGGGGGAACGTCCGGCCGCGTTCCAGCACTCCCGTGCTTCAGCAGCGATCTGCTATTAGCGGCCCTTAGCGCCTGACATTGAGGAAAGCCCCGAGTCTTCGTAGTGTTGACGTTTAAAAATGTTAAATGGCATTTCCAGGTGAAGAAAAAGGATAAATGTAGGTGTTGGGCGCTTGCTGTGTTTTACTTGTGCCCCAGCAGGACAGGTACCAGCTCATCTGAACGCAGATGCTGCTACTTGTACACCCTCTTCGTACACCCGACCATGTGCGCGGGAAGCTCAGGAAAGCCAACCATATCCAGGGCTGGATCACAAGAAATATGGCCAGCAGGGTGAGGGAGGTGATTCTGCCCCTCTACTCTGCTTCAGGTGTGAGACGTCACCTGGGGTGCTGCATCCAATTCTGGTGTTGTCAGCACAGTAAAGACATGGACCTGTTGGAACAAGTATAGAGAAGGATCACAAAGATGATCAGAGGACTCTCCTGTGAAGACAGGCTGAGAGAATTGGGATTGTTCAGCCTGATGAAGAGAAAGCTCCAGGGAGATCTCATTTCAGCCTTTTAGTGTGGGAAGAGGACCTACAAGAGGGCTGGAGAGGGACTTTTTACACAGGCATGTAATCAGCAGGACAAGAGGGAATGGCTTTAAACTGAAAGAAGGCAGTTTAAATACCAGGAAGAAATTTGCTGTGAGAATAATGAGACACTGGACCAGGTTGCTCAGAGAAGCTGTGGATGCCCCATCACTGGCAGTGTTGAAGGTCAGGTTGGATGGAGTTTTGAGCATCCTGGTCTAGTAGAAGATGTCACTGCCCATGGCAGGGGGTTAGAACCAGATGCTCTTTAAGGGCCCTTCCAACCCAATCCATTCTATGATTTTATTATTCTTCTAGCTTTTACCTGCCACTTTTCTGGCGACTAAGCTGAGCAAGGATGCTTGGCCAGGGATAGTGCCTAATTTCCACATGTTCAATCAAACCCAAGTGGGAATTCAGTTATTCATATTTGCTGAGGCTGTAAATGGGAAACAATGTTCTAGGTTAGTATCCTCAGTGTGTGAAACAGGTAGAATGGCTGCAAAAACCTGAGCGACTGAGCACTGTAGTTGCTGATAGTTTCTTCCTGGAGAGGACAGACCCTTCATTTTTGGGGTGGATGTGCTGAAGGTGGGGGAAGCTCTACAAACACAGGAGGGTACAAAATGGGTGGATTTATGGAGATAAAGTGGGTGGTGGCAGGGTGAGACCGGCAAGAGAGTTATTTTCCACAGAACTGCCACAAAACATCCAGGGAATATAAAACTGGAATTTCATTTACACTGAAAAGCAAGAGGCAGAATTGTAACTGTTAGATGACTCCCCTCATGAAACAGAACAATTGAGTTTGACTGAAGAGTAGGAGCCTGCCACAAGAAAGCAGGTGTCAAAAAATTCTCTCACCAAGAGTCTGCAGTTACTTTACACTTGCTTCTGTGTAAAGCATCTTCTCACTTATGCTCTGCTAAACTTATTGCCAAGAGCAAACTAGTGAGCAGCAGGACCAAGATTATGACTCTTCAGTCATGGTTGAAAGCCAGCTACAAGGTTTTAATTTTAATGTAATAGGTCTCTTGTGACAGCTTTGTTCTTCCCTGGGATTATAATGTTGGTAAGATTATCTTTATCAGTAAATAATGCTTCAGCAAGATCTTAGGATCTGAACGACTTGTAGTACAGGAGACTTCTGTTGAAAGGGGAGTTCCTCTCTAAGTAGGGAGACAGTGGTTCTGTCTTTCTCTGACATCACCTGTTATTTTACATTGTAGATACAGTGATTATTCTGGAATTTGATATGCTTTACAGGTGGAGCCCAAACAAATACCTCACATGTCAACACACATGTTGTTCTCCATAAGAACAATGAAATCACTCAGAACAGTAGCTTCAAGTCCTTCCCTAGATAAGACAGGAAAAATGTCGACAATTTAAAAAATGTTTGGGTTTTTTTGTTAAATAATACAACACTAAACCCACTTGTTAACTTTTCATAGGATATTCAGTATTCAAGTACATTGGAGCTGCCCCGGCTCAGATTTCATAAAAGCAGAAGAGAAATTTCTTTCTTAAATTTTGACACTTGGGGCAAACTAAAGCAGTTATAAATAAATGTGTTGTGGTAACACTCCTGCATTGTCTCCTAGTGCATAATCAAGGAGGTTGTTAGTAACAGGCTTACAATAGGCACTCAAATAGTTGTGTAATAATTTCCTATATGGTGTTTGACAGAAAGAATGCTTCAAAATTGTATTTGTGATTTCAGAAGGGGACTGGTGAGAGATAGCCGGTAGAACATGGAAAAATAGAAGTCCTGTCCTGTTGTAGCCCTTTGATGTTAGCGGGATGCCCTTTGACAGTAGAGGGTTGCATTTACCGTGGTGGACTCACATCATATGGTCCAAAAACTGGGGTCCAGGTTTCAGTGATTGGAGTTCATTCTTTTCCTATGAAATATTGGAGGTAGTGTACAATTGAACTGTGAGAACAGAAACTGAACCACAGTTGAGTACCCGATTTCCAGAAAAAGCCATGCTGCTTCTAGTTTTTCCTCAATCTGTCAATCATTTATTCTTTTTCTACTCTTGGATTCAACTGGAATGATGTTGAATTAGCTTCTATCCCACCCACCCAGCTAGCTGGCTGAATGCAAACTCACTCTGTGTCTGCCCAACTACTTTCAGATGTCTTTGGTCAAATCTGTACTGTTAAAATATATTTTGCATGTTTTAAAAAAATTACAATTTTTCACATTGATTCATTTTATTTTCTTTCTAAAGCTTTTTTCCAGTGTCTATATTGAACTTAAAATCAGAAATTAATAAGCTAAGATGTTAATTTATACTGTAGTGTGTGAGCTAACAAAGTTAAGGGTAGTGGTTTTCCAGCCAGCAAGTAATTTTCTGCTACATGAAAATTGGGATGGAGGAAGAGGAGTCAGTGGAATGTTACATTGTTAAAACTGATCAATGTAAACATCCTATTAATATTAGAAGAAAATTCTGAAAATGCTGAATAATGTAGGACATAGATTCAGTTCTCATTTGGTAGAGATTCCACCACTGATGGATATTTTTTGTCATGCTAGTTGATAACATCTTTCATTGCATATGTGCTCCATTTAAAAGAGATTTATTTTTTAATAAAAATGTCAAGTGGCATTGGTAATATACTTGCATAATACCCGTATGCCAGCCTAAATTTGGGCTGTTCCCAAGAGTGATTTTGCTTGTGCCAGCATTTTCACTGGCATTCCTTTAGCAGGGAGCCAGCTGATCCTGTTGGAGATCAGGGTGGTGGTAAGAACATGGAGCGAAGGACTGGTGGAAGGACAACTTTCAAGCAGCAGCTCATGTGCGGCTTAAAATGACTCTTTAAGAAGCCCCTGTTAAACTATATGTGCGTGAAACCTGCATAAGCTATTAAACCTCTAATTTCCTCAAAGAATGGAGGTGAATTTGTTTACAAGGTCTGTTTCCCACAAAATTATAATGAACAGCATCAGTTACCTTCATCACTAACCAGCTTCTCAGTTACCTTGCCAGAAGTTTGTCTGGCTGTTGAGTCTGCAGTTACTTGTGCTTGGGGACTGTGGAATAATCTTAAATCTCCACAGATTATATGATCTCTTGTTCATCAGTGATCTGTATATCCAAATTAATCCCATAACATATAGGGGTTATTATTGATGCACTTGCTATGGATATGGACATTTTATCTGTGATTTTAAGACGCTTTTGGTACTGGCTGTAGTAGTCTGTGTTCCAGACCTGAACCCCCCATAACAATGCAAAATCCGCTCACTTCCTTCACCCTATGCTGCAGGCTGAATGAGTTATTCCAAGTACTGCTCAGTATTTCTGATTCAGCAGCCTGAGGCAAGCCCCCTTAACATGGCCTTCTCCTGGGCTCTGTCAGCACAGCATGCTTTGCACACATTGAGGATTTGTAGTCCTTGCACTTATCAGAACTTTATAAACAATAACTTACTATAGAGTAGCACCACACTTTATCAGCTTTATCCTTCTTAAACACTGGCTCAACAGATATTTTAATATGTGAATCATGCAGACTATTCCTTTTTTTCTTTCGTGTTATTGATAAAATCTCTTTTCAGTGAAAATGTCCAGTTCTTCCTGTATCTTAGTCAGGCACCAGTCATCAGCGTGTAAACAATTCTCTATTAATTCTTGTGACTTTTTGTCATACTGATTTCATTTGTTTGTACTACGCTGAGGATCTTTTACCACAGTGCTTGCTTCCTTTTAGTTTACTATCCTTTCAGCTTGTATTCTACCTATGAAACTGCCTTTGTCTCAACCCAAGAGTTCTTGCACTTTTAATCTTCTGATTCTCTCACCCATCTCAGTGCAGTGGGGAGTGAGTGAACAGCTGTATGGTGATCAGCTGCCTGCTGTGGTTAAACCAAGTGGTCCTTTTTGCTATCCAGTGTGGAGTTCAAAGGGTTTGAGATACGGACAGATATCACTGGCGTGTGTGAGACCAGATTTATAGCTACTGCAGCTACTCATTCTGCAGGGCTTGCCATGGGGCTTGCTTGCCTTGGTGCATGTTAGCCTCTAGTGCTTGTTCATGGCTGCTTTCCACTTTTGCTGTTTGCTGTACTTCTTGTTATCTGTTATTCTGAAGGGAGCTGTGCTTTACACCAGACCACCCCTATATTCTACCCAAGGCTTCAAAGAAAGAAAACAGAAGTGTACGACAGGTTTGCTCATATAAGTACACAGCTGAAGACGTAAAGTCAGAGAAGTCTGAGCTTGCTGTATTTTATGATCCTGGCACTGACTTCGGCACTTACGATTTGTGTCTTGTAGGTACTTGTTCTGGTGCTGGAGTGGAAAAATCTACTCATTAAACAAGTAGCAACCTGATTGAGGCAAAGCAAATCTGTATTCAGTTATGGGTTACTGAACTGGATTGCAATGTTTAAATCTCTGGCTAACGCTCAAGAATCTTAAAAGCAGCCAGCAATTCTGGAGTGCTCTTGCGTTCCAGTGTAACCACTACCTGCTGTCAGGCAGGCAGGGTCAGCTGTAGGAATGGACTAACCAGGGAGTTGCATATGTAAAACATATCAGTAGGGCCATGGAGCTCTCTTTGCCTTTGGTAGGGCTGGAAGTTCTGAAAGAAAGGTGTGTTGTACGGATGAGGGGTGAAAAGCTGCTTTTCCCAGTGCTAACAGCAGTACCAAGTGACCCGGACACCTCCAGGCCTTGTGAAGGAGCCATGACTGCCTTGGTGTTGCTTGCTGGTGCTTCAGCTGCTCATTCCAGTGTCTGATCCCCTTACTGCCAAACTGAGAGGGAGAAGAAGCCCAGGCTGGACTCCCTACAGAGGAAAGGGAGAGCCCACACCTCTGGCAGCAGTCTTCTTGGCTAATGCTGCTAAAAATACTTTCCACTTACCCTCTTGAGAGAAATCATCTGATCAGCCATGTTGCAGGGACCCTGAGGCTTCTTGGAACTCCAGCCTTTCTCGTTTCAGCCCCTATTCAATAAATACATGGGTAATCTCATAGCAAAATAAGTGTCAGGTGTATTTAACCTTTTTCCCTAAATTGGGAAACTACATCTGGTTGTTGGTTTTTTTTTTTCTTCTTCATGCAGGACATGATAGGTAGAAAAGAATCCTGTGCTTCAGGACAGATACCAATGACCAACCTCGGCTGCCTTGTTTATGCACTGGAAGAATGGACTGTTGTGGAGCTCCTGAAGAAATACCTTTTTCATCTGATCATTGCCTCACTCACAATTAGTACAATATTATTTTTTTTTATAGTTCCTTTAACAATTGTATTTTTCATTTACCTTAGTAGTATTTTGCTTTTAATATATCAGAGGAACAATGAGGTAAAAGCAGATCCCTTGAGTGATGTTTGGGATAGTGTGAGAAAAACTATAGCAAGCTTTTGGGATATATATGCAAGAATATGGCATGGTAAGTACGACATGACTTGTCTGAAGCTTTGAGTTGCAGTAAGTGGTAAATACACAGAAGTTTTAATCTTAAATTTTTTCTTCCAAATGGATGTAAATAAATGACATTTATTATACTTTGCATGGCATCTTTGAACATCCTGCAGTACAAAACTTTCTCCATGTCTTCCTAGGACTTTGCCTACTCCAATCCCATCCAAATGGCTCATGGCAGGAGCTGTAGCAGGGGTGGAAATGAAGGCAGACAAGGTGGAACAGAGCTCTTAGTTGGCAGAAGCTGTGGCTTTCCCAAGCCTTTGTATACATTAGACTTCTAGTCTGGCTCCACCTGAAACCTAAATCAAATGTAGGAAGAGTCATGACAAGGATTCATAGAAGTGCATGTCTGTGAGGAAATTCCCTCCCACTGTGAAGTGAATACATTTAACTCTTCTGGAGAGAACCTCTCTTTGGGATTCTTACAGATAATGGTTTCAATTTAAACATCTCACCTTCTCTAAAAGAGGAACACTTTATTATGGAAAATCCCCAACTTTTCCTTCTCCTGGACACAGAATGGAGATTCATACTTCCAGATTTCCGGAAAGCATCCAGACTGTTTGCCTCTAATTCTGAAAATGAAGCATTTTCACACCAGTTACTAATTTTTAAAAAAATATTAGTACTATTGTACTATTTGCAAGAAGTTCCTAATGGGAAGCATATCATTTAGTTCCCTCACTAGGGAAAATGTCAGGTTCAGGTCTGATCTCATGATTAAACTGACCAACAAATCAGTCCATTGATAAGCTGTGGTGTTTGGGGGAATTTCTCTCTGTTATTGACCAAAAGTTCCATGCAGAACTTAATTATTTTAAAAGCTACTGCGGAGGCTTTCACAACTTTCTGAAAGTCATTTAACAAAGGACAGAAGAGTTTTTTTTTAAGCTGCCAGGTGATTTACAGATATCATTGTCAGTGTATTGCTTTCCATCCCAAACAGGTTATGAGCTTCACGGTGTGAAAAACCTCCCAGAAGGACCAGGCATTCTTGTGTATTACCATGGAGCTATTCCTATAGACTACCTTTACTTTTTGTCTCGGCTGTTTCTCTGGAAGAAGAGAATTTGTCTGTCAGTAGCTGATAATTTTGTGTTTCGCTTACCTGGTAAGAACATGTTCTCTTGTATTTAAGCTTCCTGGATGCACCTAATGTGTTCTGGTTTTGGTGAACTTTACATTTTCTATACTTGAAAGAGAGCTTTTAAACTAAAAGACTGCTTTTAGACTTTTAAACTAAAAGTTGGTAGACGTAACAGGACAAACAGGGTAGAATATCCTGTATTTTCAGTGAAAACATTGGCAAACCCTCCAAAGCCAACAAATAGACATATAATCCTTTTGGGATGAAATGTCATCCCTCAATAGAAGGTGCTGGATAGGACTCTACTATTGACCTAGTGCTGACTGGTCAGGGGAAGATAGAGAGAAGCAAAGATAATTCAATTTTAGAAAAACAAGGCATAGAGTGTCCAGAAGTAGCATCAGGGAGATTATTTAAAGGCACTTTTATACCACTAATATTGAAAGCTGTTTTAATAATAGAGAATAAAGGAAGCTATTTAGAAGTACAAGGACGTTCTTCGGAAAGGAAGTTTTCCTGAAAAGAAGTAGGATAAACTCAAGCAAATTTGATGCAAAACCATATTCAGGCACCCCTAGAAAGAATACAAGGATTTTCTACAAACATACTTAGTAAATACTGTGTAGTACTGAGCACATCAGAAGTATTAAGTCATCAAAGATGATTGGCTTTTAAGAGTACCCTCAAAAAAAGAGAAAGTTTAGCAAAATGTTGCAAAGGAAACTCGTTTTTAAGGGATGAGTAAGAGGGTACTCTTTCAAATTGAAATGTCCCTAGCACAGCTTTTTATTACAAATACATAGTACCCACTTGTTAGTACTAAGCAACACTCTCAGCTGTGCAGTTCCTGGACTACTGGTGTGTACATAACATATTGCTTGCATTATGTTCATGCTAGAGCAACAGAAGGTGGCAAATGTTGTGTCAACCTTTAAAAAGGCTATAAAAAGACATCTGGTAAGAAAGACTACAAATAATTGAGGTTAGACCTCCCCATTGCATTAGTAGAATATGTGGCTAAAAGTAATAGGCTGAGTGAAATTTCTCCCCAACCTTCTCTTGCTCTACCATGCTTACTTACTTTTTGCAAGGAAATGTTACACTTCACAGATTGGTTCTTTAAAGAATACTCATGAGCATATGCTGAATTTCAGCTCAGTTTATTTACAGAATCAATTACAGTTACAGGAGAAATCTTCTTGTGAATTAATAACACTCTCCATCTCAGAATAGCTGCAAAGTAATAAAGTTACAATAAAAGGACAAGGATGATTCAGAGGTGGGGTGTGGCTTCCTTTGAAGACCTAGGACATCAGAGAGAAGCCTTGCATGACTGAGGGATAAAAAATTCTGTGAGACCTGGAAAAGAGGAATGAGAAGTGATAATATTTTCATGTGATACATTATAATTCTCAGAAATTTTAAAGCCAAACAAATGAAGAACCTCTTTGCTTAATAAGGACATGGCATTCCTGACTTTAGGATAAAATAGAAATACATCTAAGTTCACAAAGGGATTAAACAAAGTAAACATCTATCATCAACAGAAAGATCTAGCAAACATGCTGCCTTGAATAAGATTAAATACAATTAAATTACAGGATTCAGCACTGTGTTATCCACTCTCTTCCAAAATTTCTCTTGAAGACCTCTGTCAATCCATAGTTGTTGCTTCCATTTATCAATATAAAAAATTTCTTTTCAAACTATGCTGTTTGAACAGGGAATTTGAGGATTGTGGAAATGCTTGTTTGCTTTCTATCAGAGTTCCAAACTGATATATTTAAAATATGAAGACAATATTAGAAAGCATAGAGTACTTCTATGGTTCTCAATCTGTCTTTTAGAGAAATCCCAGTTATGGAAACAGAGGAAGGAGATTCACTGAACTGTTCCTGTGGTGCTGAAATTGCTCTGCTAGCTTCTGTCATTCATGCATCTTGAGGGTCTTAGAGCAGTGGAATTTGATCCACCGAGTTTGCAATTTAACCACAAAATACTCAATTAAACAACTCAAACCCTTAATGTTTAAAATGTTAAACATCACGTTTTAAAAGAACACCAAAAATAGCTGCTTGTCAGGTATTTATTTTTGTAGTAATCTTTATTTTACTGATCTTTTTTTCTGCATTAAAATATGTAAAAAGAAGGAGAGGAATAGATGCTTATTTTCAGATTTCTAGCTAAGACCCACAAGTTTTGGTTACATAATTTGGTTGATAATCATGGAAGATAGCATGTTGGACGCATTTTTTAATTGAGACGTTCCTGACAAGATGGTTCATCTTCATAATATTTGGGCAAAAATATTGTCACATATTTGTCATTTTGCCAACATTTACTCTGTACGTGTCTTACTTCCTTTGTAAAAATTTGTCTTAGTCTAAATATATAGCTGCTAGATTTTAATTTAGCTGTAATCTGGCTCGTACACGCAAGTAGTATTTGGGATATATGTTGTTATATTAATATGCATTTGCTACTTATTTATTTCAGGACTTAAATTATTGTTGGGAGTGACGGGTGTTATACCTGGTACGAGGGAGGAGTGCCTTGTTGCACTGAAGAATGGATACTTGGTGTCCATCTCCCCAGGTGGAGTTCGAGAAGCGCTGTTCAGTGACGAAAGTTACCAGCTCATGTGGGGAAATCGAAAAGGCTTTGCTCAGGTCGCTCTAGAAGCAAAAGTGGTGAGTACCACACACGACCAATCCCAGCTTATGCTTTCTGCATTTGTGCTTCATTACAAAATGCAGCTTAGGAGCATTTGTTGGAAAATCTTCCAGAAGAAATGGTTAGGAAGTAAAGCTTTCATTACCTTTTCCCATCACTTTCCTCAAGCATATTAATTCAAAAGGAGCAAGGATTTTGTGGAACTGTCAGACATTTTCTTGACTGTTTCAATGTATCCATCTCTTCGGTTCCATGTCTACAGTTCCGTCATGCAGGCGTCCAGTGTCTCATCCTGACTGTATTTCAGGAATCTTCACTGTGGTCCTTCTCCATATCGCCCTAAGGTTTAATTCTTTTTTCTTATCCTAGTAGACTTACATCTTTATCTTCCACATACCCAGTCATTTTCTTATGGCTCTTTAACGTATTATCCTTATCTTTCTCCTTATTTATTCTGGGAGGGTCTAGGATTTTTTCCTTACCATTACTTTTCCTCATGTTTGTGAAAGATTGCATCAACTACCCCAAGATGTGTCTGCATCAGTGTCTGAGTTTGAACCACGTGTGCACTTTTGAAGCAGTTTTTGCATGTCCATCACCATGCTTTCATTCACATCGAGGAACATGTTAGAATACCTGAGCTGCATACCTTCTGGCTGAAACTAAACCAAAACTGGGACCTAATACTCTCCCGTGTCAAATGGTCATTCAGTCAATGGTTCCAAACAAGAATTAGTTCTGCATAAAAACAGAGCACTGAAATCTGTTCAGTGTAGATGTCAGATCCTCAGCATCCTCTAGAGATGTGCTTCTCTTCATTTGCACTTCACCAATGTACGTGGCCAATATTTCAGTTAGTTTCCATATGGATGATGGAAATACAAATACAACCTTCTACCACTAGCTCTGACTTCTTCCATCTAAATCCACATGGGAGGCTGCTTTTCTGACACAGTCTCTGGGAAATTGTTTTATTTGGGATGGCATGCAGCTGAAAGAGCAGCGACCTGTTCTTTTTCCTAACTGCTGCTTCTCATCATCGTCACCTCTAGATACAAGTTTTCTGCCTTAATTTAGACCTAGAATACATAGTGCTTTTTGTGCCTGACAATACTGGTGCAAATCCAGGCTTTATCTGTTCTGCCATGCACTTTCTGCTGCTTTCTCTTGAATTGTACAACCATCACCTTTTCTTCACATTCTTATGAATATCTCATCAATTGCAGTGCTCTTTGACCTTCCACATAAAGTTTTCTGCCTAAATAGGAGAAGCTATACAGGCAGTTGAGTTCTTCTCATGAAACTTTAATTTCTTAACATCCTTTTCAGATTATTATGCAGTTATATCTCTTTTGCACCTCATCCAATTTGTTGCTTCTCAAACTTTGTTTTGGTCTCTTCTGCTATAGCTCCTACTACAAAGGGCCTGAAGGTGCAAAATGAATGCTTCAGGTTAATATTTCTTCATAACTCTATCTCTAAATTATTGTGGGGAGATAAACACTAAAATACACTTTATACGTTGGGCATTTACCCAATGTATAAAGTAATTTTAGGCGTGGTGTCCTGTTTCTACATCTTGTCTTGTTATGTGGCCTTTTAAAAGTCAAGTTTTGTGTGTTTCTGTTCCCTTTCCTGTCCTTTTTCTCAAAAGTGGGCTGGTAAATGTTAGTCACAATATTTCATATATTGTGTGGGCCTGTACACCACCACTACTAGGAAAGTATCAGAATGTGAATGGCGTAAACTCAGTCAAATTCATATGGGCATTTTGAATTCCCCAATAGTCTTCTTATGTAATAAATGAATAATATGCTCAAACAGTTAGAAGGAGGTGTCACTTCAAAAACTTGAGTGATTTCTAATGATTTTGCTTTCATGTCTGTCTTTCAAGCTACTTCAAACATCTGAACAGTCTTTTGCCAGATGTTTTCCCTTCACCTGGAACCTTACAGTAATGCAATGTAACAGGTTGTGGGTTTCTAAATAAAAATTGAATTAAAAACTGTAAGTGCCCTTACATAGATTGCCACCCTGATCAAAACACATCACAAGAATCCTTGCCAGTAATCCTCCTAATTCTACCAGTCTTCTGTAATACAGAAGCACATGGAAATAGCTGAATAGTAGTAACTAAAATTGTTACCTCCTCTTGACAGAACTTGTGGTTTTGTTTTGTGGGGGTTTTTAAAATTTTACTTAATGAATTGGGTATTCATCGAGGATAAGGTTTTTGCAGTGTGAAAGGGTCTTGTGGTCCTTTGCATAATGTTTGGTAAAACAGGCTCTATGATGCCTTACATTTTAACTTTTATATTTTTCAAATTCTGTATTCCTTAGTGTGTAACTCTGAAGTGTCCTGTAGCCTGTGAGCTGCTGTTCTCTCATGCTGAGACAGACAGAACAAAGCCTCTCCAGGCTGCTCTCCAAGGACACCCAGACCATCCTAGGCCCAAAATGTGTAAACCAGCATCTTGAGAAGAGGGGCAAGCTGAGGGGAAATTACATCATTAGCTAAAGTTTAATTGGTGAAATTACGCTGATATGTAAATGGACCAAACCTATAAAAGTGTGAAGAACTCGTGACTCGTTGTCCATCTTGGTCGTAGCCTTTGGCCTGCCCAGGCTGTACCTCTGAAGGCCTTTCTAATAAATATCCACCTTTATTCCCTTACTCCTGTCTGGTGTCTGTTTCTAGGTTGCCCTCTTTAGGCATCACTGTGTAGGACTGTTAGCAGGAGGGCAGAGAGACTATTTTACCCTTTGACAAATACTAGCCTGAGCTTACCTTTAGAGAGCTGCTGGTTCTTATATCTCTTATTATTACCCTCATTCAGCTTTGTGGGTTTTTTCTGATCAGGAACTCTGACTGGATCCCTGTATGGTGGGCATTGCTGTAATTAGCTTGCAAGCTTCATTGAACTTTGGGCATCTTTGATATTTCTCTGGAAATCTGGAATCAGACAAACCTGAGATAACTAAACACACACACAAAAAATGAGAACTGCTGTGCATTTAACAGTACAGGGGGCAATAATAACCTTATATATAATTTCTTATATGAAGTTAGGCCCATAGTAGTCACTGGGTCCCATATTCTGACACATTTCAAGTTTGATTGTTCTTGCTGCATCCTTTTCAATACTGGACAGACTAGTCTTGCAGGTTGACCAAAGACTGGGATGTAGTGGATGCCAGGCACCCATCAAAGCCTCTCTATCACTGCCCTCCACAAGTGGACAGGGGAGAGAAAATAAAGCAAAAGATTCAGGAGCTGAGATAAAGACCGTGAGAAATCACTCACTGGATACCATTATGGGCAAACCAGACTCAACTTAGGGATATTAATTGCATTTATTAGTAACAAAATCAGAGCAAGACAATGAGAAGTAAGTAAAAGTCTTAAAAACACCTCTTGTTCCACCTCTCCCTACTTCCTTGGCTCTACCTCCTTCCCTGCAGTGGTGTAGGGAGATGGGGAATGGGGGTTATGGCCAGTTCGTCACATATTCTTTCTGCCACTGCTCAGAGAGAAGAGTCCTTCTCCTGTTCTAGCATGGGGTCCATCCCACAGGAGACAAACTTCAAATTGAGTCCATCTCATGGGCAACAGTTCTTCATGAACATGTGGATCACTCTTCCACAGGGTGCAGTCCTTCATGCACTCCTGCTCCAGCGTAGGTCCCCCACAGGGTCACAAGTCCTTCCAGGAAACCTGCTGCAGCATGGGCTTCTCTCTCCATGGATCTGCAGGCCCCTGCCAGGAGCCTGCTCCAGCACTTGTTTCCTACAGCTTCACAGCCCCCTTTCAGACATCCATGCTCTGGAGTGGGTCTCCTCCATGGGCTGCAGGTGGATCTCTGCATCCATGTGGTCCTCCATGAGCTGCAGGGGCACAGCTGCTCACCACAGGCTGCAGGTGAATCTCTGCTCTGGAGCACCTCCTCCCCCTCCTTCTGCACTGACCCTGGTGTCTGCAGGGCTGTTCCTCTCACATATTCTCATTCTGCTCTTCTCTGTCCTCAATTACATATGCGCAATAATATTTTTCCTTCTTAAATATGTTATCACAGAGGTGTTATCATCATTCCTGATAGGCTTGGCCTTGGCATGCAGCTCATCTGTCCTGGAGCCAGCTGGCCTTGGCTCTGCCAGGCATGGGGGAAGCTTCTGGCAGCTTGTCACAGAAGCCACCCCTGTAGCTCCTCTGCTACAAAAACCCAGCCATGAAAACCAAATACACTGGGGATAGACTCATCCAGCTATCAGAACTTGTTCTATTATGTAGCAATTAATATAAATTTGCTAATACTTACTCAGATATCATGAATGAGGGCAAAATAGAATTATATTTATCTTTTAAAATTTTTTTGTAAGTACAATGTAGCCATCAACCAAAGTACCACGCACACTTTATCAAAATGACTACATGGTGGTTAATAACCTATCACAGATCATTTGAATGGGATTTCAAGACAAAACCTACTTTATATATGAACAGACATTCCCATCCATCATATAATATTACAGAAGTTCAATATTTCTTCCACTGAAAAAGTTGAAGAAAAACAAACAAGGAAGGGAGTTTCAGCCTCAGTCCTTGCCTGCAAAGTTTCCACATTTGGTTTCCACTTCATTTTGTGTAACTACTCTGTTTAATAGGAGTCAGAGAGTGTTACTATTTAATGTCATGACTCAGTGTACCTCTGGGACATATATTTGTCTCAGTCAAATTCATCCATGACCTTCAGAAATACCCTCTGTCTATGGCTTGGTTTTGACAGGCTAACAGGGAGGGATCATAGTTTCTGAAGATCCCTGAATTTCATCTGTGCCAAATAATTCCTTCAAGTCAAGTTAGGTAAAAAATAAACAGGAACTGTGATTTATAAAATTCTCATGTATGGGCAAGGGGTTTGTGCTACATGATATCCAGAGGTCTCTTCCAACCTCAACTACCCTGTAATTCTGTGATTTTCAAGCTGGTTGGGTGTGATCCAGCTCAGTTCCAGCACAGCAAATATAAATCTGTGGGTTACTGCAGATCTGGTTGTGCTACTTTACAAATGTAAGATTTTATGTGTGTACCTGTTTTTTCCAGCTTAGAGACAGAAGATTGCTGCCTACTCTGCACCTCAATGGCTGATCATTGTATGAGAGTAACTTCTGTAGTTGCCAGATTTCCTTATAGCCTAACATATGTTTCTGTTGCACTATTCCTAAAATTTAAAGTGTTTTGTCTGTGTGACAGGTTTCAAACATTTTACATCTTAGATGTACAGTATTCAATTAATAGCTGAAGCAGAGTGTGGTATTTTTAGTGTCCAGTACTTAAATGTTTTTTAAAAGATGTTACTGATTACTTTTTAAGGGTTTATTCCAAACCATTTCCCTTAATTTCTTGTTCTGAAGAGTTTACTATTACAACTTTATTCATGTTTGATATTTTTGTTCTCTCCCAGGTATTTTTTCCTTTTAATGGTTTCTATCACTATAAGTTATTTGTTAGGCTCTAGTTAGGTCTTTTTCTTGCTTGGTTTTTTTTTTCTCATCCTGCAATTTCTGTTCTTTGGTAGTGATTCTTAACAGTATAAAAGTCTTCTTTCATTACCTTCTGGACAAGTTGTTCCAACAATGTGTTCAAATTAGAGTTTCGGAAAAAGGAAAAGGGGCAATAGTGGAGAAAAAAATGTCTTTGCATGTATGGATATAACTACTGTCAATCTACAAACTATGAAGCCTTACCTCAGGCTGTAAAATGTGACTGTTTCAAGTGCAGGTATCTCAAGTGTGTTTCTTTTCAGTCACAATGATGAAATGAATTTGTTCTCTAAGTGCTTAGGGATCCGCCCTCCAGAAGGTGTGTAGTCCAGGTCAGTGAGGACACACAATTGCCTTTTTTATCTCAGGGATCTGCAGAAGTCTTTCCCACTGAAGTTTTATCCAAACATTACTGCTTCAGTTAGACCCTATTTGAGAAGCAGATGAGATGAGCCAAGCGTGAATGTCTGCTTGCTTTCTGCAAGACTTCACAAACTGAATACTTTCCTATTCACCACTCATGATGAAAGCTTTAGACAGAGAAACTATGGAAATTTGTTTTATGTTCCAGTCAGTGATACTGCAGTAAATACATAGCATAGAAGTTATATAAACCCTAATACAATGTCAGTCATTTTATTTACAGATAGTGACTTTAAAACAGATGTTTGTTGGAGCTGAAAAATAGAATTCTGTTTCTATTCTAAACAAGATTCCTTGTTTACTACTTAACTGACTTATAATTACCCTCTGTATCTGAGTGATTTTCTTAGCTGGATTAACAGGCTCTAAAACAGAAATTCAAACCTGGTATAACATTCCCACCTTTTTTTTTTGTGCTTCCTTAGCCCATCATTCCAATGTATACTCAAAATGTCCGTGAAGGCTATAGGATGTTTAAAGAAAGAAGTAAGAACTTAAAACCATATTTTATTTGTATTTGGAATGTTTTATCTCTTTTCTCTCAGATTTCTCTTGCTTTTATCTTAGATTTTGCTTTTCAGACTTTTGCTTACTTTGGATTCTCTAACACTTGCTGTGGGTCAGAGGTAGCTCAAACATGGAAATAGCCTGTGCATAACTGGTTTGTGTGTGTGATTTGGTTCTTTAATGCAGTCTTATTTCTGTGATCTATTAAGTCTATTGAGCTTTGTTTTGGTGGACAGTTGCCTCAATCCTGTAACAACTTCCTGACTATCAAATAAAGCATGCAATTTTAAGAAGTCTTCTACATTAACCAGATTTCACATTTAGATTGTGTTTTCTGTGACTATAATCTCACTTTTTCCTCCCATAAACCATTTCAGGATTTTTTAGACAGTTATACGAAAGCACTCGATTGCCTTTTACTCCTCCATATGGAGGACTTCCAGTTAAATTTCGCACATACATTGGGAAGCCAATTCCTTATGATCCGAATATAACTGCAGAGGAATTAGTTGAAAAGGTAAGTTCTCTCTCCTTGCAGTATTGCACTACATACTTTGCCCCCTACTATATATGCACTTGAAACCAGTTTTTTGCATGCTTGAATAAAGACAAATATACTTTTAGTTGCTTGTTAAAGCTATGGGCAGTTGAGGTCTGGGATTATTTAATGTACAAATACCTACAAGTAAATATTGACATAGTAATAGTTGATTGGGATGCCCTCATCCTTTTGAAATGTGTGAGCTCTGTCTTCTTGTTATGTTAACTTTATTTCTCCCATGCCTTTGATAACTTCGATAATAATTATGGTAACTGAAATGATGTAAACTATATTTTAAATGAAGCTTTCAGTAACTATGAAAATAAATTTCATAAATAACAAATAACTTTGAGAATCTTCACCAAATAGTGTAGGGCTCTACAAGCAAAGTTCTTCAAGAGCTTCAGTCTCATTGTCAAAATGAAAATGTTAAAAAACAAAGTTGCATCCAAAATATGAGAATATCTTGAGTACCTACAGCTTGGTGGAATTAGTGATGCTCAGGAGCATAAAAGTGTTTATAGATCTAGATTTTACGCACTTTTCAAAATACTAAGCTACATCAAAAATACAGCTTTTAATATTTTTCATGGAAGATGAAAGGAGGATTTTATGCAAGAAAAATTAAAAAATCTGCTGTGATCTAGAAATACACAAACAAATCAACTGTTAGAAATTACTTACGGAAAAACACCTTGCTGCCCCCAAAAAGATGCAACAAGGCTAGCTTTTCTTTCTTTTGTTTCCTTTTTTCTTTTTTTAAGGGTCTACTGCAGGTTGTTCTGAGCTTCACAAAAGTAAAACCAGAAAGACAGGTTTGGTCTGGGAACAAGGGAACAGCCCCAGCAAGCTGTGAAGTTTGGTCTTAGCAGCTTTAGGAGGCTGGAAGCAATATGACTGCCCTTATGGTTATTCCTATCCTTGTATTTTGGGGGAACAGTATTTTGCGTACCTGCAAAAGTGAAATTGAAATTTCCCATTATATTGATTTACTTTACTTAGGCGTTTTTAAGTACACAAGGGAAACCAAAAGGAGATAATTTCTTATTTCTTTTAGAAATATAGAATATTGTATTCATTCTCTTCCTAAACTTGCATTTCAATCTCATATAAAGAGTGTTACGAATTTTCTTATTATGTGCATGCTGTGTATGTTAAAATTACGGGAGAATTCATGTTGGGAAAGACAGACAGAGGTTCCTACTCCAAATTCCTAGTCCAAGCAAGGTCAGCTATAAGATCAGATGAGGTGAATAAGGCTTTATCCATCATTTTTTGATGAAAACTTTCAGGGATGGGAGATTGTAGAAACTTAACATTTGCATGTGTTAAAGTCTACTTTGACTTGGTAATGACCACATTTGATAAATCTCAATAATTAGAGCCTCCCCAAACTGCAGCCATTGTTTTTGTTCCTTTCTTTTCCAAGAAATGTGCCATTAGGACAACTAGTTAATAAAAAAGACAATTATTTTCTTACAGTAGACTTATGTGTGAATTTTTTTTCTTGAACCTCTGAGATGTCAGTGATTATACTGTTCTTCCATGCATAAATAGGTCTGTAAAGGCAAATTTCTCTTCTCTTTTCAGACAAAGACTGCTGTCCAGGCTCTCATAAGCAAGCACCAAACAATCCCAGGCAATATATGGAAGGCTTTACTGGAACGATTTGATAAACGTCGTAAAAGTGATTAGAATGCTTGTTTGTTTCTTTGGTTTTACATCACACAGTAAAAACAATGTCCTACAGCACTGGTGACTAATAGTTGTTGTTAACCAGTTTAATCTACAAATTTCTACAGATTTGGTGGTAGAAAACAATTAACCTCTTGAAAGTTCTCCCGTGTCTTTGAGAATATCCTGAACTCAGAAAGATTGATGAAGATGACTTATGTATAGTAGCAATGCAACAGCTAAAGTCCCCCAAAGGAAATCATGCAGGCAAGATTTTTCTGGTTCCTAAAATAAGTACGTACTTACATCTGAGTGCCTTAGAAGTTTTGTCTAGGTCTGTGGGTTTGTCTTTTGAGCACAGTCCAGTCTCAGAGCAGAGCCTCAGAGCTGGTGTTGTCCCAACAGAGACCACCCACAGGGTGCACCTTCCCTGATGGGCCCCACACAAGACAGTGTCAGAACAGAAACTGTCTTGATTTAGGTAATGAGCTACTGCTGAGACCATTCTCCTAGAGACTGTACAGAGAGCCATAATCCCATTAAAACAGATATTAGACTCCTTCAAACACATCAGCTTAGTGGTTCATACCCTGGAAAGTAGGACTGCTGCATCCAAGACTTTTTCCCCACAAAAAAGGTCTCTCAAAGAGAGGAAAAAAAAGCTTTAGTTCAATGTAGCAAGTATTGCAAATACATGTAGAAGGTAGTTTCAAGTCTGAGCTGGTTCATGGATGCACTCTTGCACCACACCATAGTTGTTTAGTGGATGAGCCTGCCCCCAGCCGGAAAATCCCCGGATATGGTGTGTGCACGGATGTGCTGTATTTACTCAAATGTCCCAGTGAGCAGGGAACAGGCTCAGGGGAGCTTTCTTGGGCAATGCATCCTTGAGGCTTATCATCACTGGTGGTTTGCCTAAAAATGTAGTACTGCAACACTGCTGGTACAGATTGAACCAAAATGCCTCTTTGGAAGGGCAGTGTTGTCTTCCTAATGCAACTTGTGGAAAAGCAAAACTTAGTACAAAGCAGAATGTGTTTTTACAGGCTGTGGGACGTTGTTACTGGTGGGAGTGGGAGAACTTTGTGTAATCTATCCAATATGCCATTAAATGCAACCAAGTCTTAACTTCAAAGACCAAGAAAGGTAATTTTTGTGCCTCATTTTTCCTCCATGTGCTTTTAATATGTAAATAATCTTTCCTCTCACATTCCTAAAAGGATACATAGCATCTAAGGAAATAATGTTTGCCCATTTTTTAGTAGAAAACTAAATCTATTCTTTGGATTAAAATAAATTCTTCCCTGACCCTGCTTCTTCATAAGTATTTCTTGCACATCTGGCGAAGGGAAAAGAATAGACAGGTGAGTTATTTCCCTGGACCAAAAAGACAGGAATCCTGTCCTGAAAAAAACCCTCAAATTTGTCTTAAGATACAGGAGTCTTTACTTGAACACCTTAACTATAACTGCTGTATACAGGCAGAAAGATTTTTCTCCCAGCAGAGACTCAGCATGCATAGGAGATGATAAACTAAAGCAGATCAAGATGCTGACTGATATGCCTGGACAGAAACAGGAATTCAAACCGCGAAGTCTTACATGCAATACAAGCTAAAATTCAAAGCCTGAGCTTAAGTCAAGGGAGAAAAGGAACTAAAGGAAAAGGTTATCGAATACTAAAATGGACACAGATGAAGAAGCAAGAGGAATTATAGTAAGCAGAATCTGAAGGCATTCTTTGTATTGCAGAAACTGGAGAAGGACTAGACAGAATCATTGTCTGACTATCCTATTTTTCAGGTACATTAATACCATCGTGGAACATGTCCAAAGAAGGGCAATGAAGCTGGTAAAGGGTCTGGAGCACAAGTCTTATGAGGAGCATCTGAAGGAGGTGGGGTTGTTTAGCCTGGAGAAAAGGAGCCTCTGGGGGGACCGACAACTACAACTACCTGAAAGGATGTTGTAGCCAGGTGGGAGTCAGTCTCTACTCCCAGGAAATAAGGGACAGAAAAAGAGGAAATGGAAGTTGTGCCGGGAGAGGTTTAGATTGGATATCAGTAAGAATTTCTTCACTGAGAGGGTTGTCAAGCATTGGAACAGGCTCCCCAGGGCAATGGTGAAGTCACCATCCCAGGAGGTGTTTAGAAGGTGTGTAGATGTGGCACTTGTGGACATGGTTTAGTGGTGGGCTTGGCAGAGTTAGGTTATTGATTGGACTCAATGATCTTAAAGGTCCTTTCCAACCAAAATGATTCTGATTCTTGGACCAATTAAACGCTCCAGTAACCAGAATTTGCACAACCTTTCAAATGCCATGCTCTCTGATACACGATGATAGGAGCTGTGCTGCAACTCACAATGGAGAACTACCCTTGGGTACGAGATATCTAATCAGAGCACTGATCATCTTTCAAAGCAGAGATTCCTACCTCTATCTCCTCTATTTCAGAAATCTGTTAATATTTTCTAATGAAGTTTAAGTTTTTCCTGGGCCGTTACATCTTTTAGCAGCATCACTGCATTATTTGCAGCTTCTCTGAAGTGAGCGGGAGTAAAAAATAATTTCTATTTGTTGTCTACTGTCACAGTTGTCTTAAGAGTATTTTCTGGGGTTTCAAGATGATAGACAAAATTATTATTGAGAAACAGGAGTGAGTTTGAATTATGTATGTGATTTTTCTAATAAAAAATTTTAAACAATTTTTCCAGAAACATTATAATACTGCTCTAATAATAAGCAGTTGTTATATTATTTTAGTGGCGCCCTCTAAATTTTTACCCTTTTTAGAGCAGTATTATAGAAATTAGAACTAAAAGCTGGTGTTGTAGAAACTAGAGTTCTTGTCATACCAATAGAAATGTAATTGCAGATCAAATCACTCCCTTGCTACCCTTATTTTTTAGCCTCTCCATCATACAACAAAAAAAAAAGAAATGAACACCAGCAAACAACCTGTGCCTGCCTCAAAATGAAAGCAGCATTTATGACTCTTGTAAGGTATAGTTTGCCCAGCAAATAATGCAGGGAAATTCTGGTTTTGTAGCTTTTTTGTGTATAAGGTTTAACCAACTCAAACTACAAGATTTTGCGCTGGGGAAAAATGTCGTACTGATAACACAGTAAATTAACAAAACCATAGAGTCATAGAATATCCTGAGTTGGAAGGGACCCAGAAGGATCATCGAGCCCCAGCTCCTGGCCCTGCACAGGACAGCCTCAAGAGTCACACCATGTGCCTGTTCAAAAGCCTTTTGAACTCTGGCAGGCTTGGGGCTGTGACCAATTCATTAATTGGATGGCAGTGGAAACAGTTACACAGTAAATTGTGCACAGCTGCACAACTGAGCAGCTGCAGATGTCGAACAGGCAGATGATGTACGTGTAGAAGAGAGCTGGTCACAAAAGCACAGCAGGCGGGGATCTGGAAGAGCTGGCCAAGTTCATCTCACCGAGGGCTGAGGGTGCAGCCATGGCAGTGTTCCATGTCGTCCTAGCAGGTAGGCATCAATACCTCTGTGTTTGGAGCTGCACCCGGTGTCATTGGAACACCGCTTATTTCTTTGACTGATTTTTATTTTTAAATCCATTATTTTATTTATTTTTATACGTGAATCCAGGGATTACATCCACAGCTGTCGGGCAGTCAGGAGTGCCTTAACAGCACCGTGAATGCCATGTCTGAACCACAAAGTGTCTGGAATGCTGACTCCCTGCAGTGGGTACGAGTGGGTACCACGTACGGATGGCAACACCAGCGGGGCTGGAGAAGGAGGATTGCACCCACCTGGAAGGTACCGGGGAAGGGGTGGCTGGGAGGTGAGCGGTGCTCAAGGCAGGAGGGTGAAGGGGTGGGACATGGCATTTCCCAGTGGGAGCCATGGCCGCGTGGCCGAGGGTGCTGGGGGTTGCTTAGTCTGGGGAAATGGAGACTCAGGGGTGGCCTTATCGCTGTCTGCAGCTCCCTGAAAGAAGGTTGCAGCCGGTTGGGGTTCAGCCTCTTTCTGCAGGCAACCGGCGACAGTATGAGAGGACACAGTCTCAAGCTGCACCAGAGGAGGTTTAGGCTGGACATTAGGCGGGATTTCTTCACAGACTAGACATTGGAATGGGCTGCCCAGGGAGTGGTGGGGTCACTGTCCCTGGAGGTGTTCAAGGAAAGACTGGATGTGGCACTTATTGCCGTGGTCTAGT
>VWZT01006501.1:42816-115017 GCA_013397055.1 Pachycephala philippinensis
AAAGAAAAAACCCATGCCACAACCAAAAAGCCCCAAATTAACACCCAAACCTAGTATGTGATACCTGTAACTTTACCTGTATTATGCCAATGCCAAACGTTTCATTGGCTGGCAAGCCACAGTTAGTGGATCCTTGGGATGGGACTGATGATACACTTGTAATGTGTTGCAGCTCCACAGGTATACAAAGTAAATAGAGGGAGAGGAGCCAAGATTACCTTCAGAAGTAAATTAGTGGACTGTGAATTGCTGACCCGATTAACTTTGGAAGAAGTGACGGGATTTGGTTGGGGGTTTTTTTGCTTGGGTTTTTTTTTTGTGGTTTTGTTTTTTTTGCTTGTTTTATTTTATTTTTTAAAATATACTGTAATAGTACTACTGGATATTAACTGAATATGTTCTATACTGATGCATTTTGGCATTTTGTGTTAATTAAATATATTCTGCACCGTAACTTGACTAGAAATGTGAGGTCAGTAAGAAACTTATGTGTGTTTATGTATTTTTCAGCTAAGCATATAAAGTCCCAACTAGCTTTTAGTATTGAGTGATGGAAAGCTGGAACAGGTATGACTTGGAGAGAAGTAGCAAAGTTAAGCTTCATACCCTGGAGTAAAAGGAGACATGTAAATGGGTGCTGTCATGTCAAATCTTCTGAAACAGCCACTGGTGGCAATGAACTTTGAAAGGTTAATAATAGCTTGAAATAGTTGTTTCACCACTCCAATCCTTATTTTGATTTCTCTTGAATGATTGATTCAGAGGACTTTGCAGCCTTGAAAACAGTGAACTGAAAAAAATAAGGATAAATTATACAATTCAAGATAGTGAGACTGGGTGTTTTGTTTTAATGTTGGGTTTTTTTGCTCTTTCTCAAAGTGTGGTGCCTTAAATGAAACTTATATTCTCTGTAAAGCCACTTGTATTTCCTGTAGATGCTGCAAGTTACTTCTTGACTTATTAGCGGTCACTTTGCTCTTACCACTTCTCAATTGATGTTGGTTTCAGTTTCCCAGCTTGCTGCAAGTTAGTTTCTTTGGGATAAACCTGTATAAAAATTTAACATCTGTTCCACTTTTAACCCCTAACAGGTTATGAGCTTCACGGTGTCGAAAATATTCCTCCAGGACCAGGACTTGTTGTGTTTTATCATGGAGCTACTCCTGTTGACTATATCTATTTCACAGCTAGACTTCATATAATGAAGAAGAGATGCTGCAGCGTAGTAGCTGATCATTTTGTCTTTAGAGTACCAGGTAACATACTTCATTATAAACAAGCAGTTTTGGAATTCTTATTTTAATTTTTTAATAGTGTAATTAATAAAAATCATGTTGCAGGAACACAGCTTTCAGAACAGACATTCAGACAAATATAGTGAAAGTTTTGAAATAGAGTATGGTCTTTACAAGCAAGAATGAGACTGGCCCATGCAAGGATGGGACATAGTCCTGTCTGAGCAACACCTTCTGATGACTCTAGGGTGTTTAGAAACAGAGAAGGAGATTGTAGGAGAAACAGCGTTCTCTGTATTAATCATTAGGAAAGACTTCAATAAGATGTTTCTTTTTTATTAGTATAGGCAGAATGAGTGATGTAAACTGATTAAGAATTAAACTGTTTGGAACAAATGCTCTGTAAGTTAAGAATACTAGTCTGGAGAGACAATGTATTTTCTTACCCCACCCAACTCATATCCAGTTGAGGATGGCGGGCAGGGGAACGTGTCCCCAGGAAGACTGTTTCAAGTAGAATCTTTTTTGGAGGAAAGCTAGAGAAGTGTTCAACATGATTGTGTGAAACGAGGTGAAGCAGGTAGAAAATGAAAAATATGTTTAGGGCAGGATTTTGGCTGGACAGCCAAGTGAAATGCTCTGCCAATTGGTGAAATTAATTATGGGATGGGTTTGTTTTTTGTCTGTGTGAAATACGCTACCCACTTTGTTTCCCAAGTTCGGTTTGTGACTAAAGGCCTGTTAATTCAGAAAGTGAATTACAAGGAGCGTTCTGTAGTGTACTGATGCTGTTAGTGGAACCAACTCATATAAGAAAACTGTCTTTTTGTCGGTATAAATTTATTTCAGCCTTAGTCCCTGAAAAGAACTTTTCATACCGATCACAGTATGGCTTTGCCTCTACAACTGCTTTTGCCAACAGATTCATTTGTCTGATGGTTATCAAATCTTTTGCATACAGATGACTAATATAACCTACTTCATAATGCAGATTTGGCTCTGTATTGTATCTATATAGGCACAGTTGTTTATCAGATGGAAGATGATGTTTTACTCCGTTTCTACTTTAAAATAAGGCTCTAAGTGTGAGTATACTTATGAGTCCCCCAAGTATCCTTCAGTAGCATTGCAGAAACATCTTGCCAAATGGCTGGTCTTGAAGAACCGATTTCAGCAGTACAACATCTAGCTAAGAGCTATAGGCATTCCTCGGGGATTGATACTGGGACCACTGCTGCTTAGTGTTTTTATAGAAACCCTGGATGAGGGGTTGGAGCATGCACAGGAAATGCACTGATGATACCAAACCGGGGGGAGCCGTGGGTACACTGGGCATTAAAGCTTGTCTTCAGAGTGACTTCATAGAAGTCAACTGGCAGAAATATTATGAAGCTAAGCAAATGTAGAGCAGTGCATCTGAGGTAGAGCAATTCTGTGCAACAGTACTCTGGATAAAAGGGCGCTTTGCAGGAAAGGACTTAAGATTCTAGTGGACAACAAGTTGAATGTGAGTCGGCAGGGTGCCTTTACAGCAAAGAAGATGAACTGCATGCTGAGCCTTTTTTAGCATGAGTGTAGTGACTGGGTTGAGTGAAGAGGTTTTTTTCCATTGGCATGGCACCTGTGCAAGCACATCTCGCAGTATAGTGTCCAGTTTTGGACTCCCCAGTACAGGGCACACTGACACACTGGAGCGCGTTCAGTGGATGATGGGGGTCTGGAGCACACAGTATACAAGGAGAGGCTGAGAGAAATGGATTTGTTTGGTCTGTACCAGATAAGGGTGGGGAGAAGAGGGAGTCAGACTCTTCTCACAGGTGCACAGCGATAGAATGAGAAGCAACAGAGACAAGTTGCAACACAGGAAATTTTGATTAGACATGTGGAAAGGTATTTTACCGTGAGAGTGATCAGACACCTGAACAGATTGCTTAGACAAGTTGGGGAATCTCCATCCCTGCAGACTTTCAAAACTCCGCTGGGTGAGACTTTCAAAACTCCACTGGGTGAGGCTCTGATCTAGTTGGACCCGCTTTGAGTGGGAGGCTGGACTAGATGACCTCCAGAGCTTCCCTCTAATCTACATAATTCTCTGGTTCTGTGAAGGAATTAAGGCTGTTCAGGGAGACAAGCCCAAAGAGCCCAGAAAATGTTCCAGATTGTTTCAAAATAAGCACAGTAATCTATGAGTGGCAACTCAGCCAGATGCTGCTTCTCTTGTGAATCAAACCAGAAAGACTACATGATTTTATCATAATGCTGAGACTGTCTGATCTTGATTAAGTGTTCAGATTAAATTGGATGCCTTTTCAGAAGATGTTTTAACCAAAAGTTATTACGCTCAATGCAGGGGAGATGGGAAGGGGTGGCGGTGCGTTTGGGGAGTCTGTTAAGCACGCATGGATGTGTCAGAATTGTGTCACTATTAAGTATACTTTTGTTCCTTGCATTTTGGAGGAGAAGGATATGAAATACAGTCATGTGAATTCTTTTTTTCCTTCTTTTATAACTAGAGGTTAGCCCCAGGGAAAAACAACCTCAATATTCCAGGCTTCTGGTTCCTTCAGACTCTTACCTGTGTAGTGCTCAGAAATACATTGACTTCTCTAAGTTTAGGAGAAAACCTTTTCCCAAAGCGTTCAGAGAGGACTGAGATTTCACTTGTGTTCTTCTGCATTATCCTCTGCTATAGTATGGGCCATTTTTGCTTCCTAAAGTCATCTGGAAGCCCTCTTTAAAAGGTTGCCTGCTATTTCATGTAACTAAGACAGTCCCTTTCCTGTAATGTTCCAGAGGAAAGGAGCTTTGGCTTCTTGTCTTGTTATATGGACAAGGTGTTGCAAAGTATCTTGTGGACTAGATGCTCTGCAGATATACATGTGTGATTACCTACAGCTGTGGAAGGTTGGATTCAATGGTCTAAATGGTTCCTCTCTGTCTGGGGTCCTAAAGGTTAACCACGGGAGAATGATGACATCCTTGCCATCCTGCTGCCCAGTAGCTGACAGCCCTGATGTTACAGTCACTGGGGCCAAGGTAGAGAAATGTACATAGTGCACAAGTTGAGAGCAGTGTTACAAGCATTACTGGGTTCTCTCCAAACGGCTTTCAAACATTTCTGCCAACATAGTCTTGTGGAAAATAGGAAAAGAGTATGTTGGGGCAAAGGGCAGAATTCAGGTTGAACTGTGGATTAAAACTGAGTTTGAATTTCTTGGTGTCTGAAAGAATTAGCATGTTCTGCATGGCTGAAAAATTGTGTTTCGATAATTTTGAGAGTTATTTTGTTGTTTAAAATGGAAAAAAGTAGATTCTTGGTCACTTTCATGGAATGCTACCTGGTACTACCCCAGTGTTTCTTCTAACTTCGTGATGACGTTTGCCTTGGACACAGGTACCCTGGCTGTCCTTTCAGGGCCACTGCATCAGATTCTGTCTCTCAGCTGCTTTAAGGAGCCTTCTTTACTTCTTTGGTACTGAAGCAGAGCTATCGATAGTAATGTGTGATCTGCTGGCAAGGCTATGAAGTACAGTTCAGAATATAAAGCTGATACTAAAAGTCAAGGTGTGGGGGGGAAATACAGCTGAGAAATTTTGTGAAGGCTTGAAACCTCCTCGCACAACTATCCTGTAGTAGTTTTTTGTCTGTATTCCGTCAATATTCTGTACTCTTTTTACTGATACCTGAACTGGACAAACTCATGGTGTTGCTTTGTCACACACACCCTCCCCCCTGCCTCTTCCCCAGAGTATCCAATGCAGAAAGGAACAGTGTTGTCACAGTCTCTGCTTCTGTGGAGTCTCTTTTCCTGCTCATCTCAACCCTTTTCGTGACTGTTTTGTCTGTCTCCTGAGCTCACTGACAGAAAGGACTTAAAGACAGACAGCTTTTTACCACCAGGTACATTCCAGAGAGCTTTAATTAGTTTGGGAATGTAAAGCATTGTAAAATGCTACTGAAAATCCTAAAAAAAAAAGCACCTGAGGGAAATGAATTTCCATTAGGTAAACTCTATTTCAGGTGTTCCTTCATGCAAATGCTACTAGATGAAGACTGAGTGTCATCAGCAGTGTGTGAGGCAGGCACAGCAAAGTATGAGACAGGTGTAATGCAGCTTATGTCCTGTTACCATGTATATGGACAGATCCTGATTGGGTATAGAGGTGAGTTGGGAGTAATTATACTCACACCAGCTACGAAGACTAGGTAGAGATCAGAGTTAAGTTAAGAATAAATTAATAATGTGTTGCCTCATGCTTTTGTTCCCAAGCCCTTAGTTTATGCGAGCTGTAAGATAAGCTGTCTTCTTAACGATATTTGGACTCTCCTTTAGCATGTGTGAGTATGTAACAAATGTGTGCTTATAGTCACAGCTATTTGTTTGTTATTGAGAGGCAAACTTGACTAGATCAGTTCTTTGTCCTTGTCTGTGGCTGATAAGGTTGTTTGCTGCAATGTGAAACTTCAAGAAAGAGAAGTAATGTTTCCCTTACTGCCCGGTCATCCAAAGTTACCGCTTTGGTATGCACTACTCATAAATACTGTATAAATTAAAAATTTATCGAACCAACTGAACAGGACTTCCTTCCTGCAAACAGAGGTTTATGCTGGTTATGTCCTTTCACAATAGACTAGTTGTCCGAATTGATCAGATATGTTCCTTTTGATTCTTGCAGCAAATTTTTGATGTTCTGCCGTTTCTTGAAGAGTACGGTCAGAATGACATGTCAAATTCAGGGTGATATGAGGAGTTTGTGTAACCTCAAGTTAAAGACTTCGGTTGTAATATTAACAGAAGATGAGTGTACCCAATTGAGGCTTACCAAATGCCTCTTTGTATGAAATGCCATCCAGGTACTCACAGACTGAACCAGAGTCAATTGCTGCAGTGATCCATAATGCAGAGAATGATGCGTTTTCTTTGTCATTCTCCTTCTTATGCACAACTGCTCTTTGCCAAAGTTCACAAAACAAAACCACAGCAATTTCCTGGTACTGCTTCTTGTTGCTCTTTATTTGGACTATGCTATGTTTGAACAGTAGAGCTTGTGCAAGGAGCCAGTGCCCTGGAGTCAACTCCTTTGAAGGGGGGCACCTGAAAGATGTCACAGAGGGCTTGACAGTTCTTTTTCATTTTAGTCCTGATTGTGGGATAACACCTGACTTTACTATGACAGAAAGCCACTGAAACCCCTAAATCTTCAACTTTGCAGACCAAAATCTGTAAGTTGGACTTAATGCTTCGTTCCCACTTGGGGCCGCAGCTTATTAGACAAATAAGTTTTAGCCATAGTGTTCTGTACTGGGAATCTGTACTCAATGGTAGTATGAATTAACATTTTCTGAATTAATATTATCTTACCCTACAGGTTTTAAAATACTACTTGATGTACAGGGAGTTATACATGGACCAAAAGAAGCTTGTGTCAGCACTCTGAAGAAGGGCCATCTGTTAGCCATTGCCCCAGGTGGACTTCGGGAAGCACTCTTTAGTGATGAAATGTACACTATTTTGTGGAGTAATCGGAAGGGCTTTGCTCAGGTGGCCATTGATGCACAAGTGGTAAGTATGACACATCATGGAAGAGAAGCAAAGAATGCTAAGTTATTAGTACTTTCTTCCAGAGAAAGCTGTTTTGATTATCATGTATTTGATGTTAGATTTCTTACTGTTAGGAGTATGGTCTACTTGCTCTAGTAACTACATTTCAAGACTCTTTTTGTTGCTTTTGATAGATAAGGCTTTAGAGTCAGCTAAGAATAGTGTGGTTAGGAAATCCAGAGTTTAAACTAACGAGAGACAAAATATAGGATGGTTTCTCCATAACAAGCATGTGCTGTTTTACACACACCTGGTTAGTATTGGGATGGCTTAGCCCTCCCTGCCCAGCATGGTTGGGAAGCAGCCCTACATATCAGAGTCACAGAATATGCTGAGTTGGAAGGGACCATCAGGATCATGGAGCCCAACTCAATGTTGCTGTTTATTCTGTCACTGCTGTGACCCAGCAGGGTATAGGCTCACTGGACTATGTACTGTATTGGCACTTTATGGTAGTGAGGGATGTCCAGAGTGTAGAGCAGCACGAGATGCTGGTCACTGGTGTGAACTCTCTTCAGTTCTGATGTACAGCCTTGGTCAGCAGGCAGGGAGTTATTCACAGGGGACCAACTGTTAAGGCACAACAGTGTGATGTGTTTGAATTGTAACTATTTTAGTAGTCATTTCAGAGTCCCTCTCATTCTATATTTGTACTTGAAAGATATGTGCATATGTCCATAGGTCTGCATATACCTAATTTAAAAGCAAGTCTCACACCAGGAGTTTTATATTTAGGTACTGTCAAAGAGAGACTAGTTAAATCTCTGAGTTTTATACAGAAATAGAATACTTTTGAGACCCAAGTGTGCATCACTTTTCTCACAAGGAAAATAACACTGCTTAAAAGGTATTTTCAACAGGTGTAGATTTTACTAATGCATTGTAATAGCATGTGAAAGGCCACACTTGAGATTCAACTATGATTGTACTAGTTACATTTATTTTATTGCATGTGTGTTTGGTTGCCTTTATGCACTCACAAGGGTCTTGTAGCTTCATCCCCCCTAAAAACACCCCTGAGAGACACAGTAAAATAGGAAGAGTGTCAGAGGCAGGCTGAAAGTGGGAAAAACATCTTTATTTAGATTAACGGTGAACTTTTAAGTCACCTTGAATCATAAGCAGAAATCCTCATGGAAAGAAGAATGTGTCTGAAACATCAGAAAAATGTGTCTAAAAATGGGACCTTCAACTTATTGAAGTTGTCTCATTTCAGCAGTTTTTTGCCAGTATTTCTGTCATAAATTGTACCTCTATGTCAAACATAAGATGTTCCAAATAAGATTGTTCTAGAATAAAGATACTCAGTTTAGGCAGCTGCACTTCTTTTTATTCCCTGTAACTATTTACAGACTTTTTTTTCTCTCAAAAAACCCCCAACTTGATGCATGTCAGAAAAGTTACATGTGCTAGCTCATCTCCATGCTTGTCTTTAAAAAGTTTAAGAGAATTCGAGTGTATGAAAATCCCATGGAGAGTTCTGTATTTCTGATGATACTGTGTACAGTGGGTACATACTATGAAATGATATTGAAAAACTTTTTATAGTAGCTGACACCCTCACAGTTCTTGTAAATCTTGACAGCTGTTTGCAATTTCAAAAACAGCAATAAAAACTTGACATGTTCAACACCATTCCAAGTAGTCACCAGCAGAAATAAGCCATGGATATGTATTGAATATGACACATCAAGTGTGAAGCAATACCATCAGCATAGCAGAGAGGAATCAGACAAGTTTAGTGTCCCAATCCTGTGAATTCTTCCCTTTGAGCATAACTACAAATTAGGTGAGAGGTTTAAGCACTTAAGTCACGACTGTGAAAACACTGCTAGATGGGGGAGGGATGCCAAAATGCTCCCTAAGTTCTGAAATTCTGGATTGCTCTAAGAAAATAGACTTGCTGAAACAGTGACTCACTGAAATCTTGTGGTATTCTCCGGTTTGAAACCTTATGGCAGAAGGTCACAGAAGAACTTCAGAATACTTGTTTTGCTCTCTATATATCCTTATCTGAGAAACACTTCTGAAATTAATTTGCTTGTTGAGTTTAAGTGAGGTAGAAGTTTTTTAGATAGTGCTATCTTCCTTAAATTCTTAATTATTTTTTTTCCCTCCTAGCCCATCATTCCTATGTTTACACAAAATGTTCGAGAAGGCTTTAGGACATTAGGAGGAATAAGTAAGATATTTTCTATTTTTTTTTGTAGTTTATTTTTCCATATGTGTTTAGCCTATCTTTGTAGAAATAATACTCATATAAGTTTGAGATTTAACACAGCTTTGTTTCTCAACGTTTGCTCTCTGGTAGAGTTCAGAGATGTTATCAGGATTTAATATCAGCATTAGATGTGGTATTGGCTCATCTAAGTTACTTTCCACATAACAGTGTTCTTTTACAAAAGCAGTAGAAGAAAGGAAAAAAGCAGGCAAATTTAAAGCACTTTTTTCTCTGCTTATATCTGCTAGGCCAGCCTAGGTTTTCTGCTGTCTGTTAAGAAGAAAGGCAAACAGGTTTGCAACTGACATGTAGTTCCTTTAAATGTCCTCCTAAAGCTCTGTGCTTACACATCTAACTGCACTTTAAGTTTGAATGGTTTGAACTACATTTAATCTGTAGTTGGTTTTCTGTTCTGCGCTAGACCTGTGGGTCCTCACAAAACCTTACATTTGGCAGCTCTCCTTCCTTATCTCTATGGAACTTGCAGCCAGAACATGAATAGATGGGTCTTTGTCTGAAGGGTCCATCTCTGGGGTGATTAGATGCCTACATCTCTGCTCATTTGCTAGTGTTAAACTCCCTCTTTGTTATATTCTCTTAGTTACTATCTAGCAGAGGGGCCTGGACAAGTCTCCTCCACTTGTTCTGCCTCAAGTATGGCATTATCACCTTCATCAGTGGGCTGCAGGGCAACACAGTTCATTTTCTCTCCCCCTCCATTTAAGAGCTATATATTGTGCGGAGAAAGCCAAGGCATCAGATGCAGAAGCTAGAATAATTCACACATTTTTCATGTTGTACAAAAATAAACAGCACTTAATTGTTGCTGTGTTCAGGAAAATCCCAAACAGAAGAAATTGAAGCTGAAATCATTTATGCTACTTGCATTCAACAGTAGAGTTGCTAGAGGAATGTAACAGTCTTGATCACTGGAGGTGTTACTCCAGTCTCAGTAGTTTTGTGTTTGTTTTTATAGGTTGTGTACAGAAAATTCCACGTCTTGATCAGTAAGGATTTTTTTATGCCAACACCCTAGTTAATGGAATTTCTTGTCTGAAATTGAGAAAGATAATATTAACGCACATTTTTCAAAGAATCACTTCTGGATACACTTGGGATAAGTGCTTAGAAAGTGGCATGTGGGGAAGAATGTGTCCTCTCAGAGATGATTGAAATACCTTTTTTTCTCTCTTTTTATATTGTTTAACTGCAACCACTGTGTGGTCTGAAAGAGCTATTCTGTGTGTTAGCATGACTGACTTTTAGGCAGATAAGGCTATTTCTGATCCTCTAGACCTCAGTGGAACTGGACGGTGCAGTCTGCCAATACTAGTTTCTAATGCTAACCTGTCAAATGAGCTGAACCTGTAACCTGTGTTGCATAGCATTCCCTTCCTCTCCAGAGAGGCAGCTATTGAATTTCTCTCCTCTTCATTCTCGTTTCAGCTACTCTTTGGAGGAAAGATTTCGCACCAAGTTAGGGTAGAAACAAGTCTGATATTATCACTAATGCAGCTTTTAGGAAATGAAAGTCAAGGTAGGATAGCACTTGAGATGACACGTTGTTTGAGAGTCTGGGTTGGGGGCTAGATTACTTTACAAGCTAGTCTCAATGTTAAGATATACCGGAAAAAAAACTTTACAGAATAATCTCAGTCTCTCTCTCTCTTTTTCTCTTCCCTCCTTCACCCTCCCCCACTCTCCCTTCCCTTCCCCACCTTCCTTTCTCCTGCTTTCTGCTACATTTTTTCACATTAGAAATACTTCGGTCACTATATGAGCGTATTAGATTGCCAATAGTTCCCCTGTACGGGGGGTTTCCAGTCAAACTACGTACGTTTATTGGAGAACCCATTCCATATGAACCAAATATGACTGCTGAGGAACTAGCTGAGAAGGTAAGATAGATATCTGTATAGATAAATTTAAAATATTGAGTGTTCTGATAAAAACCTCTGCAATAGTCTTGTCAAGTAATTTCTTCTATCTAGGAACCAGTTTTAGAAATTGGTGGAATCATGGTAAGTTTTATACTTACCTAACTCTGAATGTCCTTCTTAAATACTGTCTTTTTATTACTACAACTTGCAGATGTTCTAGGTCTTTTAAAGTTAATTGCATCCTATATTTGCTTTGAGAAACAACTTGTTTTAAAGACTGAAGAAGTTCGGTCAGATAAGACAGCTCTGGGTTGATAGAGAAGCACTTCACCCAAGAGGAAGTGTTCTGCTTCCTGGTGTTCTCAGAAAGATACTAAGGAGGCCTTTCAAACATAGCAAATCTATGTTCACAAACTGTTGGAATTACATACAAAACAAAAAAAAAGGTAAATAATTTCACTGCTTTGCCTAGCGTGTTTCTATTTTGTCCAGTTTCTAACCCAAGAATTTAACTTCCAAGTGTTCCTCTAATTCAGATTTAGATGCCTTATAGAAAAGATTTTCAGGTCCCCATGTTCATTCAGTTTATTAATAGATTTCACAGTGCAAAGACATAAACCAGTTAAGTGGTGAAGGAGTGAGACAGAGTGGGCTGAAATAGGTATTTTTGAAAACTCCACAGATGGTCACTTACAATATTCTGAAAACTTCACTTGAGACTTTTCTTGACCATGCAGATGTCAGTTCAGTTGTCCCTCCTCATCTCTTCGGCCTATGATTAGGTCTCTGCAAAAAGACTCTTAAAATGTTTATCTGCAATATCTTAGGCCCAGGTCATGGAAAACTGGTTGGTTTTGTGGGTCCACACTGACAGGACTTCAGAACTGCTGGCTTGCAGCAGAGAATGTGTTTAAATTAAATTAATTTCAAACATGCATTGGCATCTTACATTTGTGCCAACCCTCACTTCTGACTTAAGTTCAGATTCTGCTAGGGAAGGTCCCTAGAATGCGAATTCCCTAGAATCCTAATTAGTCAGAGTGATTTTAAAGTCTCTCATGTTTCAGGCTATGGCACTGTATGCATTTTCCCATTATATGTAGAAAAAACATTAGGCTTAAATTTTTTACTTCATAAAAATTTTAGATCTGTAGAGTCACTTAGGACCAGATGTATAAAGTCCTTCTCCAAGGACTTTACAGTTGATCACACTTACTTCATGTAAAAAGTGGGAGCTTGTACCAACAAGCAACATCCTACCAACATCTGCCCTTGCTGACCACCGGTGTACAGAGGCAAATAATTCCCTGTACTTCCGTTTCTGGCCTTAAGAATTCACTAGCCTGTGCT
This sequence comes from Pachycephala philippinensis, assembly GCA_013397055.1. Classification (NCBI taxonomy): domain Eukaryota; kingdom Metazoa; phylum Chordata; class Aves; order Passeriformes; genus Pachycephala; species Pachycephala philippinensis. Next base: position 55,106 of record VWZT01006501.1, read on the forward strand.
TGTCTAGGCAGAATAGGAAGATTATGGTGTGTTCTCACCACAGCTTTTGCATGTTGCCCTGCTTTTGAATGTTCCCTATAGAGCTTTTATATAATAAGAGTAACTGCTGTGCACTGCTTGGCCTGTTTGTTTTTTGAGTGAAAGTAAAGGCTACTGTCACATGCAGCTAAGTGGCCTGAGCATGTGTTACAGGACCGGTTCCTTCAGGGGACTTGGATCCAGAGGGCGTTACTTTGTACAAGTCAAATGTGCTGAGAGACAATGGTGTTTCCAGTGCTGCTCCTGAGCATGTGTAGAAGCAAAGTTGATGCCCACTGGAAGAGTATTACTGATGCAAACCTGGGCATAGGCAGGAGTTTGAGTTGCAGTACATCATGCAGGTGCTTGACATGCTTTATAGACCTAAGTCTCTTCATGAATTTACCCTGTTGTCATTTGACTTTTGTGTATCACTAATAGAGCTTGTGAAGAGATAACAGCTACCAGAGAAAAGAGATACCGGTTTGTTGGTGCGTTTCATGGCAGTGTTGCCACAATCACATCTTGTGTGCTTAAATATGGAAGAATAGTATTTTGAACTTGCAGTAATTCTGTGGTATTTGAAAGGATGAAAAAGAGCCTAGAAATTGTGTTATTATATGAGCAGTATAAAGATGAGTTTTTCTGACCAAAGCCTTTTCTCTTTCCTTACAGACAAAAGCAGCAGTCCAAGCTCTCATAGAAAAACATCAGAAAATACCAGGAAATATATTTAGGGCTTTAATGGAACGATTTCAAACACAAAAGAAAGACGATTAAGGTCTTCTGAACTTAAACTTCTATAACTACTATTTAGTTATAATATTCTTAAAGTTACATTTGTAAATTTTTCATTCTTCTAATAATAGATTTTCAATACTGTCCTAATGATACTGCTGTATAATTTAAGATAGAAGTCACTTGCCCTTGCCCTTTCACCTGTCCAGTATCAAGCTCAGGAACCCAGACTTCAAATCATTCATAATGGGGCAAAGTTTAATTTTTGATAAATGCATTCTTACCTTGGAAGTGTCTGGGTTGTTGATTTTGGGTTTGTTTTGGGGTTTTTTCTCCAAATAACACTGCAAGCCTTTATGTATATGGTCTGTCTTCCTTTTGGTCTGTCATTGTCTCCCATCCCCACCATGGTGGATCTCTAACCTGAATATCAAACCTTCTGCAGAGCTGGAGTCTTACTGTCTTGGCCCTCATCACTGTAAGGAGGTTTTGTGGGCCAGATTAATGCCATACAGCTCATATGAAAACTTTCCTGAGATTGTTACTCTCACACTGTTAGGAAACAGTCCACCACCCTTGGCCTGCAGAACCTCTAGCAATGCCTGCAACACCTCTGTTGCAATGTGTTTAGTTTTGCTGGGTGAGCTCAGAAAGGGTTCAGAGGAGTGAAAATTGATTAGAGAACTTCAGTGATCCAAGGAAGTTTGTTATGGAAACACTCAGATGCTGTGAATGAGAACCCTACAACACAACTGCTATTCCAAGCCAAGCCATATTGGATATCTGCCCTTGGGTAGACACTTGTCCCGTTTATTTCTCAGTGAATCTACAAATTCACTTTTGAAACAAGGAGCCAAGCATTCAAACGTCAAGAAGTAGAGGGTACTGTTTAGTAATATGAGCACAAAAAGCTTTATTTTCATGGAAAGAGAAAATTGTTACAACACTCTAAAAGCCGTAGTTCTTTTGAAAAACAGGATAGACATTCCCAAATACCCTTTAGATTTAGTATGTGGGTAAACTATTATACGTATTCTTCAAACAGTTATTTATGTAAGTTGAATAATGAAGGAGAGGGAAGTTCTGTATACTTTCCTTAAGTGAAAACAATTGAATCAACAGGAGAGAGTTGCAAGACTGGGCTTTTGTTCACTTACAGCAAATTATGTTGCATTTTTTCCTAGCTAAAGCCTATGGTTTTGTCGTCCAAATGGGAAATATCTGAAAAATGTCTTCTGATTTCCATCTACAGTTCTTAAATTAACATATGGGAACTTTTTCGTTTTGGGATGAGGACAAATTCCTTCAGAAAAGACAAAAGAGGTTTTTGCTGTATGATGTGGTCTCCTTTCAATAGTGTTGGGGTTTGACATTTTCTTTAAAAAAATACACCCTGCAAAAAAACCCCAGCAAATAACCAACTTTTGAAGGAGCAGTTGTATTCGATATACTATTCATTCCTCTCACTATTTAAGCACATGCTTTGCTTTATGCTCTTTTAAATGTGTTAAATTAGTGACATTGCATAAGTGCATGTGGATGATGCCCTATGTTAGAAAAATATCACTTCATGGAAAATTGTCTATCAATTGTGGTTTACAAGAAGCAAAAGGCTTACTTATTTTATGATATTATTTTATACCAAAAACATTTTATGTAGTGTTAAATTTTTTAAAGCTTTGGGAAGAATCATGTTATATAAAAGCAAATGCCCTTTTTGAAGTTTTTTAAATTACTTGGGTTTTACTTGAAGGCAAGATTGTGTTCTTTTTAATTTATTGGAATGTGTTTCAAAAATGCTATGTTAACACAGCACGTCATTAAAAGTGATAATGCTGAATTCCTGCCTTGAAGTATAACTTAAGTATGACTTTTTTTTTTACTGTCCATCTTGAGGAAAATGTACGTCAGTCTGTTGTGAACATCTCAAAGGCAGCTGAACATATTTCATGTTGAGGTTGCATATATGTAAAAGAGAACTCAATCTGTTAGACATGAATGGACATGGTTATCAGAGATTTTGTAAGATTTATTTTATTAAGTATGTGGACTGGTTGCTGCAGTTTTGTCCCTTTAAGTATTGAAAGATCAGTATAAAAAATGAAGGGCAGTATTGGTACTCTCTAAGTGTTGATATTTGTATAGGCCTTTCATATTTATTTCTATATATTAAAAATGTATAGAAGATACCTTTCGAATAAATTTGACAACTGGAACAGACTTCTGAAGTTTTGTGTTGTTTTTGAACTAAATGGAATGATTCATGGCCTGTCCTGCTGAACCTTGAGTGGTTTTGAGCAGCATGGCCTACCCCTGAGAAGTTCTTCCTGTCTTGCAGTGCCTGAATAGGGATGGAAGGAACAAAATGCCAGAAGGAATTAAAGAAAGGAAAAATAATTCAGACAACAGTGGAATAAAGGACAAAAGTCACATAAACAATAAGGTCTGAGTTCTAATAGTTGCAGTCAGTGCTGCAGAAGGTCTTTACAAGCACTGCAGTACCACTTTAGTTAAAAGTTCTGCAACAGAAAATAGGCTATAAATACCAGCTAGTAAGGTTTATTTGTACATATTTGGGGTGTGAATAATTGCCTACTTTGTTTTATTGAAAAAGAGGCAGACATGGATAGAGACTCTCACAAATAAGGTTATAGAACAGGCGTCTTTTTAGCTGATTTGGTTTACTGTGCATCAAGCAGAAGTATTCAAAGGGATTTTTAGGAGGGTTAGACTAGACCACTGATTGTCTGGTTAGCCTTTAGATGCGCTGAAGACATTACATGTTCCCCCATGTGAGCAGCATAAGCAGGATATGTATTTTTAGGTTGTTTGGAAGTAGACCAACTGCTGTACTGACAGGTATTCATCATTATCTCTCAGCAAGACCCAAATCTCGTACTGGCCAATTTACTGTCCTGTTGTGTAATAGCAGAGCTCAGTCTGAACGTCTATTATTAGGATGCTTTCACATGAAATTAATCTCTGCAAATGCAAGGTAGAGCAGTTAATCATCACTGTCAACACAACTGTGTGGCTCATCCGGTATGGGGTTTGCTGTACAAGTATAGCATTATATTTCTTCATCCTATTATTCTGTGGAGAAGACAGAGCTATGATGACAATGTGTTAGCTCTACAGTGCTTAATCCCTATTAAGCCCATCATAGATGCTAGGATCCTTTTCTTTTTTTGGTGTTATTTTTGCATCAAAAAATCACAGTACCAAAAAGCAGATGTGGAAGTGCGTGGAATTGCTACATGAGCATAGTAGCACTGAAAGTACATGTTAAATAAGATAATTCTCCAAAACATGTCTGATAAACTTCAAGACGCAGTCTGATGACACTTTTCTATTCTCTTCACTTTTTTTTTTTAAACTTGGGACTAGTCAAGAGAAATGATAGTCTGAAAATCATGAAGGCGATCAGGGATCTGGGGTACCTCTTGTATGAAGGCAGGCTGAGAGAGTTTGGGTTGTTCAGCCTGGAGAAGAGGAGGCTCCAGAGGGGCATTGGAGCACCTTCCAGTACCTGAAGGGGTGTACAAGAAAGATGGAGAGGGACTTTTGACAAGGCCATGTAGTGACAGGACAAGGGGGAATAGCTTTAAACCAAAGAGAGTAGGTTTAGATTAGTTATTAGGAAGAAATTCTTTACTTTGACAGTGGTGAAGTACTGGAACAGGTTGCCCAAAAAAGTTGTGGGTGCCTCATCCCTGGAAGTGTTCAAGGCCAGGTGGGATGGGTTTTTGAGCAACCTGGTCTAGTGGAAGGTGTCCCTGCCCATGACAAGGGGGTTGGAACTGGATGATCTTTAAGGTCCTCTTCCAACCCAAACCATTCTATGATTCCACAATACTTTTCTCATCATGGGTTTTTTGCAGTATTTGCTTGTCTGCTTTTTTTAAATATAATTTTGTGTTGCACAGACGGTTGCAGTTTGCCACTTGCAACCTTGAATTTTGTGACAGCATACATCGCATACATACTATATGTTGCTTCCTGAAACTTTTAAAAATGGTTAGAATTACGTCTTTATGTCAGAAAAATGGTCAGAAAGATGTAACTTTTGAATTGTAGTGAGCATTTGTTTAAAACCTGAAGTGTTTGCTAATACTTCTCACTTTTGCCTCTGTGTGAAACATTACAAGGTGAGATGCCATTTGGAATTAACATCAGGCTGCATACATAAAGCAGACCCAGTATTTTTTCCCCACCATGGAGCCGAGTCAGCTGTTGTAGAGCAGTTCCTGTTCCACTGGGCCTTGTGTTGCAGCCATCACAAGAGAAAGGCCACCGCTCCTTGCTGTCCATACCCGTTACTGTAACGAGCGAATGCAGCACAACTCATCACATCACCTTTGGCTCTTGTTTTCTAGCTGAAACCAGGCCGTGCTCTAGAAATGTGAGGCGCTGAAGTTCTAACAAAACATGAATTATTCAGAGAAGATCTTGAAAGTTTAAAAAAATAGAAGTCAAGAAATGGAAGCGTTTTTACCTAATTCCTTTTAATGAGAAACAGAATGTGCCAAACATCGGGGGGTAGGAAATTACAATTTTGTGTTATCTTTATGTGGAATTTGTGGCAGATGAATTGGGATGCAGATAGGGCTAATCTTCATATGTTCCAGATGGGTTTGCTTTTCTGTTTCTTTCAGTAGTGTTTTCTCAGGTCTACACTTTGCTCAGAGCAACTTATTTTTCTTTCAGTTGCTTCTTAAGCGGGAACAGAAATGGAGACCCCAATGAACATTTGTTAGTTCTCCTTTACAGAATCACAGAACCAATTAGGTTGGAACAGACCTTTGAGTCCAGCCTATGACCCAACACCACCATGTTCAACTAGACCAAGGCACTGAGTGCCATGTCCAGTCTTTCCTTAAACACCTTCAGGGACGGTGACTCCACCACCTCCCTGGGCAGCCTGTTCCAATGTCTAATCACCCTTTCTGTGAAGAAATTCTTCCTAATGTCCAGCCTAAAGCTCCCTGATCTATTTGAAATCTGCCATAGGTACCTAGAAACATTTCTGAGCTCTTATTTCTGTAATGGAGTTGCCAGCTCTCCAGACACTTCTTTAATGATCAGATTTCTCCCTACCATATGAAGAACACTCTCCTGACAGATCCACCAAAACCTTTGAAGCATCCTGTCCATTTAGAAATGAATTAATTTTCTTTTGCTCATTATGCTGTGGATTAATTTTAACTAGTGGGCACAGCATTTGCAGGCATGCTTGGTTAATGTTTTTTACCATAGATTTCCACTTTCCAGAAACAAATGTTGGTATTTGATCTGGCTTTGTGAGAACAAGCTTGAGGGAAAAGGCTGGCTGCAGCTTGGTTCAGTCTCTGAAGGCATTAATGAAAATATAAACCAAGTCTCACAGCTGAAGCAAGCACACCCAAACCCAAAACTAGTTTTGGAGTCCTAATTCTGGGCAATCCTGAGTCACATTTATGGAAACAAAACTTCCTGGCCGCTTTTTCTCCTTGCAAAACCTGACACCAGCACAGAAGCATAGCAGCTTTGATGGCATTTGCAGGACCAAAGTTGCTCTCTGAGTTGAGCCCTGGTGGGGGCACTTATCCTGGAGGAGCAGGCTCAGGAGAAGACCTCAGCAGCCCTCAGGGCCTGTTTGGAGCAAAGTGTAACTCAGTAGTATGTAGTGGAAGATATCTAGTAGTCAATGCTGTGTTAGACTTGCTCATCAGGTATTCTCACCTCCAGGCTTGTGGTTTCCCCTCAAAAGCAAGCTAGTAGTCATGCTTGCTAACCAATTCCTCTCTTTGCCACTTGTCTTGGTCCAAAAGCTTTCCTGCAGCCATCCCCTGTGATGATACCCAGGGTCTTTATCCCTGGTAAAGGATACCAGGGATATCTGGATATCCCAGTAAAGCTTTGCCTTTGGAGGGGGTTGAAGCAAGCTCGAGTGCCTGTGGTTCCCCTGGCCTGGGGCAGTTCATGGTGTGGTGCCACGCTGGGCTGCCTTTGCACAGCAGTCAGAGGAAGAGGCAGCAGCCTGGCTGACCCAGCCACGCTGTTTCCAGTGCTTCATGTGCCCTGGAATATCTTGTTCAGCCCAGAGCTGGCTCAGGTGTGGCCACACAGACACAGAAAGTTACTGCTGAGGAGGTAATGTGGTTAAGTTCAGGTCTTCATACACATCCTACCACCTCCTTAAGATCCCCACAGAGAGCAAACCTGATAAGGGAAGGCTGCTTTTCTAACAGGAGAGGAAGCTTTGTATAAAGAACTTCTGGTATTTTTCTGTCATCCTACAATATGCACAAATATCATTTCTAGGAGGCAATGAGCTTTCTGCATAGCAGCTGTAATAAATGAACCAATAGACACTTCTACTGTGTGATTTATGCCACCCTTCTGGTGCAGCAAAGGGTCTGAAGTTGTGCTGAAACCACTTTTAAATTGCTTTGGTTACTCTGCGCCCAGTGCTTCATTTGCAAAGCTCTCCTTGTGAGCCAGTGGATGTGCAGTTTGTCAAGCATTTGAATTTGGAGGATGGCTTTTGTTGCTGTCTGCAGCAAGGTGAGTCAGAAGAGCCTGGCATGTGGGCAGCTAAACAGCCACCAGGGCCCAAAAACACACTTCAGGAAAGGATGAGAGTAGAGAGTTGACCTAAAAAGGCAGCCAGAAAATCTCAGCTGTTGGAATGCATCAATCCGTCTTTAGTTTCTTAACTCATGACATCTTACATTAATGACTACAGGACCAGATACTGTCTGACTTTACACAGCAGCGTAGGTAAGTGTACCTGTGTGTTTTTGTGATGCCCTGTTCCTTCGGTATAAACAGGAACATGGAACCTACTTCAGCTGCTGTTGCAAGGCAGGTAGCAGACCATTATTATTCAATCCACCTGGGCTTTGCAAATGTCAAGATGATATCACTCATGCTTGCTTTGTCATTATTACACTTAATCATTTTTATTAGCTGGTGAACCAGGCAGTTTCTGTAGATGTGCTGATTTCTAACAGATTGTCCCTTCAAACCATGCAGTAAAAATAGATAGAAAGCAAATAATTATTTCTGTAGCCCAAGATTCTAATTTTAATGCAGATCTCTGCAATTTTTGGAGCTGGGTCTATAGGAAGTTTTCATCAATTATGAATTTGCCCATCTCGGAGGATTTGGGCCCTATTTCCAATGTCAAAAGTAGGAGACAGCATCTGTGTTAGCAGCATGCTCACATTGGGGCAAATAAAGCCAGAAACACTCAGGTTCCTGAATAGTGTTTCCACCTCAACAAATATTTTTTTCATATTATATATATCAAGATATATAAATAGAATATATATCAGGATTTTCCTGCACTCCAGAGAAAAAACCAAAAATGACTAGCAGGTTTCACAGTGAGGGAACCTGATATTTTCAAATATAAAAGTGTATTTCACCTGTAGAAAGGGGACGTCCCAAAAAAGGCTGAAATTTTCATACTGGGGCTTTCTTCCGAAGAAGCTTGATTTCTTTGGCAAGCTGTCCTGTTTCAACAGTCCCTCCTCCTTTCCAGGCAGCATGCCAGGCAAGAAACAGCAGCGGAGACAGGCAGTCAGAGGAAAACACGTGAGTCTGTAGTATCAGCTCTTTTGGGACAGAATGAGGGCCTGCTTCCATCAAATTTAATCAGATTTAATACTCAACTTCTGGGAGCAGCTACTATTTTGCAACTGGAGAGAGGAAAAGATGTTTGGCTGAGCACAGGCAGGATGTGTTGGAGAAGGTGGTGGTGATTCAGCCCAGTATAAATGTGCCACTGCTGGGGTGGGGCGAAGTCAATTTTAAGAGGTGCAGCAAGTGTTGGCAGCTGCACGAAGTAAATTAGTAAGTCAAATGAAGAAAACATCACTGGCTCAAAGTAATTCATATGCCCATGACCCAAATTTCCCTTCCTGGCATCCCGTACTGCTCTGTGCGTGTGCTGGGTTTACCTTACATTTGAGCAGAAAAGTTGAAGGTTTATTTCTCCCAAGAATCCATTTGTGTAACAACAGTGCATCTGGAATTGAAATATTCAATCCTGTACAGCTTTCTGGGCTGTTTTTGCCCTTTTTCATTACCTACATTTTTGTTTAGTGAGCAGTGCTGCCCCATTACAACCATCCTAATACAAAATCACCAGCTTTAGCTGGCACTAGCACAGACATTACTTAGCAAGGCAGATTGTCTTAAGTTAGAAAAGCTGCCAAAATGCAAAATGCATGAGAAATAGCTGAGATCACTTGGTTTGTTCAGCCTAGAAAAGAGGACACTAAGGGGAGACCTCATTGTAGTCTACAGCTTCCTCATGAGGGGAAGCAGAGGGCCAGGGATCAATCTCTTCTTTCTGGTGACCAGTGACAGGGAATGGCCTGAAGCTGTGTCAGGGGAAGTTTAGGTTGGGTATTAGAATAAGGTTCTTCACACAAAGGGTGATTGGGCACTGGCACAGGGTCCCCAGGGAAGTGGTCACAGCACCAAGCCTGACAGAGCTCAAGAAGTGTTTGGACAATGCTCTCAGGCACGTGGTGTGACTCTTGGGAATGGTGCTGTGCAGACCAGGGAGTTGGACTTGATCTTGTGGGATCCTTCCAACTCAGGATATTCTATGATGGCTCAACATGGCTTACATAATGCAGTTATTCCCCTTTGTAAGAGGAAAGGAAAATTTTTTATACGCCCAATTCCTTAACATATTTACCCTGGCCAGCCTGAAAGCAGAACTCCCTGCCTGCCCACCTCATGGAGTTCCATCCGCTCAGTTCACACTTACAAATGCCGTAACAAATATAATGGAAAACCCCAAACATTGCATCTCCTTTGCTGGCATGTGATGGCAAGGGAAGGATGGATCTTTGAATGGGGAAGCTTGCAGTGTGAAAAGGTTTGCTAACACTTTGGGCTCTGTTTTTTCATTTTTTCCCCCCGAGCATATTGGCTGTAAGTAAGTTTGCAGTTGGTGTTTCCGATGTCAGGAACAATAAGGGCATGGGGAATTTAAAAGCATTGCTGCCTTGGGACAAGTGGAAACCCACATTGCTGAAGCAGAGATTATTGCTTTGAACACTAGCTGAGCACCTCTGAGCACTCACACCAGATGCTGCCTCCGTGTCCTGACAGCTCACAGGAAGAGCTCAGACCTGTGCCGTGCATCGTCCGAGCCAGCAGCAATGCGAGCTGGCACACAGGCAGCCAGTTGTTCTTGCAGCCTGATGTGGGCTGAAAAAGCCAGTATGAGAAAGCTCTCTTCAGAGCCTCTGCTCAAAAACAAGACATGTGGGACCTGGAAAGTGCCAGAACAAGGAGCAGTGCCCTACCACAGATAAAAGCTCAGCTCTGGCAAGGCAGCAGGACACGGTGCCCAGCTCCATTACTCACCCTCCCTACCATGTCTGACCGGCTGTGTGTCCTTGCTGGGTCTGCTCACTGCTGCTGCACAGTTTGACCTGTGCACTCATGCCTTGACACCTAGCCACGGAGTCTTTGTGTATTTGTCCCAGGTGATTAAAGATAAAAAACAGAGAGATCCTGAGCCTAGAAGCTTCTTTGCTTTCTTCCCCTGAACCAGCTGCTTTCACAAGAGGCAGAGCATCTCCCTTGGGACCTGTCTTCCTGTCTGAATTCGAATGGCACCGCTTTAGTACTTCTTTTGAATCGAGGTAATAGATAATGCAGAGCAAATGACTGCTTCTGATAACTGAGGTTTCAGAGAAATGTCAGATAAAGTCTTCAAGGCAAACTGTAATGAACACAAGACTTTTATGTTCTTCCAAGATTTTTTGTTTTTCTCTAAGGCTGCCCTGTTTTTTCTGAGTCTTCCTTTAGGAAATAGAAGAGCTATAATCTCAAAAGAGGTTGCACATGTGCACACAAGAAAAACTACTCCAAAGGATAAAAGTGCAACCAAAACTTCACTTCCTATTTTAATTCTGCTTCAGGCAGAAGTAAAAAGAGAGTATATTATCTCTGTGCACAGTCAGAAGCATCCTGTAGCATAGGCTGCTGGTAAAAATTAATTATCTATGCAAGAAAAGTTAATTAAAGAAAAGGTTTTAGGAGATCTGTATTCAAAACAATGTTGAAAAAGTTAAATTTAAAACTGAGGTTTCTCGTGTCCTACTTGCATGCACTACAATGGCATACCTGATTGGAAACACTTTCAGTGACTGCTGAGGGAGGAGATGTGCCATGTTGGATCAGATCATCAGCCATGTCACCACCCAAACCATGCACTGCTGCTAAGTCCAGCTTGTCCCTGTGCAATTCCATAGGGCTGCATGGTGGGTGAGATTAATCCAGACAAAGCAGGAATGCTCCTGTGCCAGGCAGGAGGCACAAGAGCCTTTAAAAGGGGCAAGAGCTGGGGGTGACCTCCTGTAGGGGCTGGGTGACAGGTTCTGACAGGAGCAGAAATGGTCCTTTCCATTCCCTGCTCCCCAGCCCACACCTTAAATTCTTACCATCATAATGTGTCAGACATTCAACTGAGCACTGAGAAAGAATACCAAGGACCACTTTCTTTGGATCCCGTAATTTCCAAGTATGTTTCTCATTTAATTGCATATTTTCTGAAGATGTCTGACTCTAGCAATCCATACAAGAATATCAAAGGCAGAAGTTTCACCCTGAAATCCTTTCTGCAACAAAGCCTCACAGACGTGCTCTACAGGAAAGATAAAATAATTTTATGTGCTAGATAATACACCACTATAATAAAATCCTGTCCCATTAGGGTGTTGAAGAAATTGCTGTCACTGAAATCTCATGTCTTACCAGCACAGAGTAACAGTTTGGGATCATGTGATGGGATCAAATGTAAAAAACTGGTAACTACATAAATAGGATGAAGCTGGGTAATTATAACTTTCAATATCAGATGGGTCAGATATATAACCAAAATCCCATCTAAAGGCTAAACTTGATTCATTGTTAGTTACAAGTCACACGTAGGAGTTGATGCCACTTTAAAGAAAGATATAACCATGAGGCATAATTATTCTTCATAGCCAATAATGCCCTGCCTGCCATCAGCTGGGGCAGAGAGGGGAGAGCTGTAACCCCTGTGTGAGCACCCGTGCTTCTCACAGGAGGCAAAGCGGCCCATTTCTGCCTTTAAACCATGTGATGGAACTGAAGCTTCAACCTCATTTTTCCTTTACAAATACAGTGCACACTGCACTGTGTGAGCTGCTCACATGAGTAAGATATTTGGAGATGTCATTAAAGGAGGTCATAAAGACGTGCTGTATGATTTACGCTAAAGCAGAGTTTAAGCACAGGGTAATTATTTATGTTCTTGGGAAATGGTGATTGCTCTAGGATATTATGGAACAGCTAAGGAAGAATCTCCTTATTTTGGGTTGGGTCTTTCTAGATTTTAAAATTATGGGCTAGGTGAAGACACATATAAAATCACACAAATTCCAAATCAACACAACAGATCCTGGGGTGAAATTGCAGGCATAAGACTGCACAGGGTACCTAACAAAACACTGACAGGCAGGGAAGTTGAGAGAGAGGTTAATTTTCCTGCTTTTATCAGGACACTGTTAGAACATTCCTCAGGACATCAGACCTCTGACAAAACATCACAAAATGCTACCTGTAACATAACCACACAGCTCCTCACAACTGCTGCACCGACACAGTCAGCTGGAATCAAAGTCAACATGAAGAGGTGACAGCACTTGAAATGTAGTCTCAAACATAACAGATGGCAAGCAGAGCCCAAAGCAAAACAAATCCCCAAAGGAAAACACAAAAACAAATATCAGAGACAAATGGGCATTTAAAATAAATGAAGAAATGCATACAAAAGGAAAATGCCTTAAAGGGAGAATCTTGGAAGCGTTACAAAATCATCAGACAAGAAAAAAGATCAGTAGGGATAAATGTGAAATACAGAAAGGCTGAGTTGTGTAACGCTGCTCACTCAGTCTGAAGGAGACTCCAGGTGTTCCCTCTTACTTTCATTTAGCTACAAGTTGTGAAATAGCTGGTTTGCAGAGGGTGGCTAAGCTGAGGCTGGCCATGGTGCCTCTTGTCTCACTACAAGAGCGAGAAACCACACCTAGGGAAGAGAAACCACATTCATTTCACTGCAGTGATGGCTCCACTGGCCTGGTGGAAGAGTGCGCAAAGCTAACAGAGGAATAAAGTAGGGTCAATGCTGGTGAAGATATAGAGGAACTACTAGCAGCAGCTAGAGCCCCACTAGTCATGGGTGTTAAAAATGAAGTTAGGTCCATACTGAAAGGATCTGTGGAGTTTAATGAATTGATGAAATTCCATTTTTGGCCTGCTTTTACCATCTTTAAAGACACAGAAAATTTATTATTAGTACAAGACTAACATGCTTAAAACTATGAGATAGTTTGGTGATGAACTGCAGCAAACCACAATATTCGTAATAATCCAGGAGCTCAATTCCAACTATTTATAATAGTGAAGTACTTAAGCTTATTCATGTTTTGAGGCATTATCAGTGATCTTGCCTTCCATAAACTGGTCAGCTTGGTTAACAAAGTAATTCCTGTGAGTACATGCGGCAGTCACACAGCAGCAGGAAGCAGCAGGTACACCTTGGGTGCGATCATGGCACCAAAGTTTGTGCTCACAGCACTTACCAAGAACCTGATTTAAAATAGGTGCTGAATGACATAGTAAGTATGAGCATCACATTTTCTGTGTAGCCTCTTGTGAATGAGAAATCGTTCTGCCTTGGATGAAGCCTCCAAGGCTGAAGAGCAGCCTGTGAAGCCCACGACGTGCACTGCCCGTTGTGCTAGGTGGCAGCAAAGGCAGGGAAAGCCACCCTTCCACTCAGCCTGGCTCTACATCCTCCACAGCTTTTTGTCAGCAAACTGAGCTCTCTGCCTATTGGAACGGAGCACTCGTGAGCACGTGAGAATAACACTAATGTAAAGTAGTTAAAAAGTGCATTGTTGTGTGGACAACACACCTCACAGGGTAGTATACTTCAGAGTTTGTTTAGCCCAAAACCACGCCTGAGAGTAGATTTCCAACCCATCTTCACATCAAATTCACCTGCAGTTCTGTGCTTGACCAGGGATCTGAAATGCTCTCACAGCAAAAATACTGTACATCAGTAATTTTCTGCTTTCCAGTTTTGTTTCTGAAATCGGTGAACAAATGCCTCTTATACCTGTGCAACATTCAGGAGGAAAAGAAAAAACCTTCTCATCCCTAATCTACCTTTCCAAGTTTCCCATTCCTATGGTATGAAGATGCTGCTCTTTCCCATGCACACAGATCTCTATGTGCATAATTAGCAGTAGTAAGCCCAGCCTCTTACTAGCTCCCAAACTAAGTGAAGTAGGAGAAAAACCCTGCTTGAATAATTTTGCCAAGACACTCAGGACTTTTATTACCAAGTTCCTGTATTTAGTTTTCCAGATTTTCTTTTTTCCCCTGAAACTATAGACATGTCTATTATTTTAAGGCAGGAGAGACAAGAAGTAGTCTGAATAAGCACTTTTCAAGCCACTTGCATTTTTTCTCTCGTTCTGTTGTAAAGAATCTAATTAAACTGTCTACTACCTTTGTTCAGCCTAAAAAGAAGCTGGTCTGATTCTTTCATGTAGATTTTCATTAAAAGTCCCCTGAAGAAAGCTTTTTCCCTAGAGGTAAGTAATTTGCATAAAACCATGCAAAATCAATCCCTTTTACCCCAAGCTAACTAGACCCCACTGTGGCAGCAGACCACCCAGTTAATGTGTCCTGTGCAGCCTGCATTTGGGGAGAGGAGTAGGAAACCATGCTAGGGGGAAAAAAAAATGTATTTAAAAGTGTGTTTCTATTACCTGCTTACTGGTTTTGGAGCCTTTGGTGGGGATTCACAGGGTTACAGGGACTGAAGATTTAGGACTTATGTGAAATAATCCCAGTAGTGCTGCTGGGCTGCTGCTCCCTCCATTGTGCTTTTCCAAGTTAAAATTACAACTACTCCCTTCAAACCCTTAGCCACACAACAGACACACATGAAAAACAAACCCCTATCAGTCACATTATCATCCCTACTTGCAAATTCACTTACCCAAGATACATGCATATATATTCTTTCCTCTCTTTGAACTCATGACGATTATTTAATTGTTTTGTTGGTTATTTCCCCCTCATCTCCCTTTGTTGATCACCTGAGCAAGGCCAAGAAGCAGTGTCTAAGAAGGAGTGGGAACACGGCTGTGGGACAGAAAGGCTGAGGGATCTAGGAGCCTGCCTTTCTTGCACAAACTTTGGCTGCTGCTTGAGGTGGCATTGCACACACAAATGTGGCAATGAAGTCCAGGAGGGCTATCAAGGACATTGGAGATGCTGCCAAAGACAGCAACAACTTGTGTAACAGTTTAGTGATTTAAGCAGTTTCCCAGGAGGCAGAGGTAGAACCATCTGCATCTTCCCTGGAGTTTTTCCCAATTATTGGGGTCAAGACAAGACTGGGGTGAGGCACAGCTCTCCCCTCTCCATTACTCAATAGGTACCACTGAATGGTGATCCTTTCAGGAGTCTGAAGGGGGTTTAAAAACAACAAAGTCGCTGTCCCCTGTGACCAGGCCCCTTCTCAGGTCATGGAAGAATCCGTGGTTTCTGCACTCCATGACAGCCCTGAGATCAGAGCCCAGAAATCTCCCTTTCCAGTGGCAGGGTCAAGCTCCTCTTTCCTCTCCCTTGCTTGGTGTTGTGGGCCAGCCAGGGGCAGCTGGGGAGTGTGGCCCCGTGTTGGAGAGTGCTTTGGCTCAAAGTGGCTAAGGAGTGGGGAAGAGCTGCTTACCTGTTCCCTGGGCAAGAGCAGCTGGTTTGGACGCCTTCTTTCAAGACAGCATGTAGACCTTCACCCATGGTGGCCAGAGCACCTCGTCTGCTGCTCTGGGTGAGATGCCTTTTGGGGTATCTCATGATTTCCTGGGCATTCCTGCTGGGACAACACCTGTAAGGTTGTCCAAGCCCCAGGTAAAGTCTTCTCCCAATCCCAAGGGTAACCTGGGAGCCACTTGCATCACTCCCATGTTCAGAGATGGGAGCTCCTGAAGCAATACTGCCTAGAAGCATAAAGTAATTACTGGTGGAGAGGGTCTCTAAAAATCATCTGTCCCAAACCATCATCCAAGCTGGGCCAACTTTTGCTAATAACTTCAGAAGCTCAAAAGTTAGCATCCTTTTTCTGATCCCCTAGGATAAAAGAGTTTTAAAAAGGACTCAAGAGACAGGGTAAAATGACCACAGTGTACTTTATTTAATGATTTTGGTACCTTGTGTTGCAATAAAATAAAAAAAATCTACAAAATCCAAATATATAAAATTTTCAAGTTTCCCTTTTAAGTTTTACAAGAAAAATCAAGTTGTAACCAAGGAAATTTGTTAGTATGAAGCACTACTTTCAACTTCATTTCATCACAAATTGCAACTTACTTAACAGACCAAAATAACTATGGTACTGCAGTACATCAAATACTTCACACACTGTGTTCTTTACTATAGCACATGTAACCTCTGCCACGGGAGGCAGCGGTCTCTAGCCAATAAAGACACTCTTCACAATCTGAACTCTAAAGGAATGTTTGTATACATGGATTCAGAATATATATATTTACAGGAAGATTTCTTTTTCTTTTTATTTCTTTTTTTATAACTATTTCGATTCTTCATTTCAAATAAAATACCAAATACATTTTTACAATGTTTACAAGTCAAAGCACAAGTTCTGCAATGATTATCATTCACCTCTAGTCACTGTGCTTGTACTGGGGGAGGGAGGGGGTATCTACACTGTTCCATAAACACAAATGTGATCTTCCATCACTTTATTTCTGCAGTGGTGACTAAGGAGTATAAGCACAGTAACAATTCTTTTAGCACAATCAGTGTATAATGCAACAGTTTACGACAGAGAACTGAGAAACTATTGGTCCATTCTGTTCGATTTGCTGTTTATCTGCCAACTGTTATGTTAGTCTTTGTCACATAAATTGTGTACAAGAGAAGAGTTGAATAACACAACTTGAATAGGAAAGAGCATACATTTTTAAGGCAAATTAATAAGCAGCTTATGGTGTTTTTTTGTTAAACTATACCCCAACAGAACCTAAAAATAAAATGTATGTTCTGCAACTGTCAATAATTATGTCTTCTTAAACTGATCTCCTCTATAAATTGATCAACATGGCTTTGAACCTGGTTATTCAAAATTGAAATAATTCCTCCCCCCAAATCCCCAAATATAGAAAGTGCATGACTTCATATGCGCCAAAACAAAACAAAAGGCAGCTGAGGTAGTTAGATGTAAAATGTATTTATGAAAAATAACTGAAAAAATAAAACTGAGGACATATACAGTAAAAACCCACTCATTTGGAATTAATTTTATATCATGCAACAACTTAAAGCAGGAAAATTTATGACTTCTGAAAAAAAAGTACTAATAACCTACGAATGAAAACAGAATATACTATTGGAATTTTAATTTCAAGTATTTGAGTGTATTTGCATGTGCATCTTTTTACAGGCTTTGTGTAGTGTTAGGAAGTCATTTACTTTTTATCAGGCATCACATGAGATCTGGTTGACCTCTGGGACTGAAGCTCCTGGAAGGTAGAAATATACTGCGAGTGCCTGAAGATATGCCACCATGCCTGCCTGGAAGCACCACCACCTCACCTGGGGTGAATTCTACACACCCGTCCTCTACTGAGCTCACCTGAGAGTGACAGGAACAGGGATCCTGCACCTCTGCCTCCCAAGGACTGAGTGGATAGACGTCCTGGGAGCCTGCCTGGGATGTACCCACATGCGTGGATCCATGCAGGCTGTGCCCATGTGGTGGGGATCCCCCACGCGATGTTCCTGCAGAGCTGGTGTGTACACACCTAACCCAGGCAGTGACCCTGTGCACCACAGAGAGGATCAGCTTCCACTTTGGAGCACAGTTACAGCTCCTCTTGGGCCCTCCTGCCCGTGCCCAGCACCACTGAGTTTCAGCTCTCACGGGGACCTTTTCTCATCTGGAGAGAGGGACAGTGTTCCCCCTCCGGCAGAGAGGACAGTCTCCATAGAAGAGTTTGCTTGAGTCCGCTCAGGATGAATTGGGATTTCGGCTCATGTCATGGTCCCAGAGCTCCACTAAAAGCCCCAGGCAGAGAGGCAGATCCAGCTTTCCTTTCCATTCCTGTCTAGAAAGAGGAGCAGGCAGATTTCTTTAGCAAAACGTCCAAATGGAGTGCGCAGGTGAATGAAAAGTCTTCAAGCTCTGGGAATGAATTTCACAAAAAAAGTGCCTACTTGTAGGAGACAGATCAATTTGGAGATGTGTTCCTGTCTTCAGAAGCAACAACCTAAAACCATCACATTGCTAAATGTGCAATGTGCTGGCTCTTCTGAGTCCTACTGTTAGATCCCTCTGCTGATGGCCACGACATGGGCACGTGCAATTGACCATCATGAATTCTGCACCTGGCTTGAAGAGCATCACAGCAGGGAGCATCAGAAACTGAAATAGTTCTGGTATTAGTGGTTTTCAGTTTTTTTCTGATTGGTGTGTGAAAAAGTAAGATTTGTACTTCTGAAGTGTGTGCATATGCCACCTTTTATTTTGTTTTCTATTAAACAAGGAAATCCTGAAGCTCTTTTTTCCCTTTTATTTTCTTTTCTTTTTTTTTTTTTTCTTTTCCCCTTATTTTACCCTTCTAAGCTCACTGTATTGTAAATATGATTTTAAAAAGTGATGTGTAATTTTGGCCAGCTTCATCTCTGGCAGCCCAAAATGAGGAGTCACTGATGTTCACAGAGAGCTGAATGTATGTGCTATGGTGGCAGAGCTGGTAATGGCCAATTACACTTGGACATCCTGCACATCAAGGCCTTTTAATTTTTCCTGCTAGAACTAGATGGAGAACTAGAAGACTGGACTGTGAGATTTCTTGATGTGTCATGATATTGTAGCTTTCCCCAAAATGTTTGTCAGGAGTTTCTGCTCAATTGCTCAGATCTTTTGAGCATGAGAGGGAGTTTCTCAGAGAAGTCAAGGTTTTATAGCTTTATGTAAACCTAAGCAGAAACAGATGCCCAGATTTTGAAGAGGGGAGAAATATTTTTTCAGCTGATTTCATAAAACACAAAGATGTTAAAAGGCACACTTTTGCAATGGATGTAAAAATAATTTTTCTTCATGTGAAACAACAGAAAAGACAATCCTCTACAGCCCAGGGAATCCAGCTCGATGTTTCAGCGTGTTGGCATTG
The DNA here is from genome assembly GCA_013397055.1 of Pachycephala philippinensis. Lineage (NCBI taxonomy): Eukaryota > Metazoa > Chordata > Aves > Passeriformes > Pachycephala > Pachycephala philippinensis. The sequence continues at coordinate 74,110 of VWZT01006501.1, forward strand.
TGAGTGCTTGACATATGTAGACATCCTCCTCACTGTGTCATAACTTTTATTTGCCACATTTCCTTTCAAAATACAAGTAATATTTCCAAGTCTCAGGACTCACAGCTAACATCTGCTCCAAGAAGAAGCAGTCCACCTTCCCATCACCAATTCTGTTGTGTCACTGGTAGCCACTGGAGAAACTGGCAGAGAAGAGGATCTGCCTGCACCTGCACACCCCTATCCTTGTGCCATTGAGCTGCCTCTGTCTGATTGCTGCATGACCCAGCACTAAAGAATGAGATGAGATTTGTCAGGATCCAATTGCTAGATCCATCTTCATGGATTTCAGTGGTGAAGAAAATGACAGACAAGTATCATGGAGGGCTGGAGAGCAAGCTGGGTAGAAAAACAGGACACTTGCCTGAGCTTAGGATAAAATTTCACTTCCCCAACTTGTCTAAGTTTTTCCCTGGAGTCCAGTGACTTGGACTTTACAAAAAGATGTATATTTGTCTTGAAATGGAAATTGAAATGTATAGTTCAAACGACAGTTTTTATTTAATAGAAAATATTAAAATATTACTAATACATTCACAAGCTATCTGAAAATTTAAACAGACATTTTAATTTATCATGGAATCCAGCCAGGAATCTTGGCCTCATCCAGTGACTAGTGGAGTTGGAAGACCTAGAAATGCTTTAGTATTATTTCTAGTAGACTATTTTTTTTAAATACAAAGCCTGATATTGCTTCCTCAGACATTTTCAATAACTTAGCCAAATCAGTATTTGGGTGCACAATGACTGAAAATTTCACTTGACAGTAAAGTTCTAGTGCACTGTAAAGCAGTTACTAAAGAGATTCTTCAAAAAATAAATTTCACTTGGACTGGTGTTGCGAAATTTAAAAGCAAAATGCCCATGTGCTTTCTCCTGGGGCTTATTGGACTTCATTAAAGCCAAAATAAAGTAATCCATTTGCTGTGGTGGACCTTCAGGGAAGCCCTTTATGATTATAAACTGCCTGTAATCAAAGCAAGTCCCAGCATAATAAATGCTCCTGTCCAGAGCATTGGTGTAAGTATGACTTATTGATATGTGCACCAGGCAAAGTTTCTCCATCAGTCCTCTAAGACTGTCTTTTGGTTGGTTTTTTTTGTTTTTTGTTTTTTTCTTTTTGTTTTTTTTTTTTTTTTTTTTTGTGTTTTTTTTTTTTTTTTTTGTTTTTTTTTTTTTTTTTTTTGCTTAGCTGTAGATTATTGAAGATGGTTTTGTAAGCACAGCTGTTTTCGAGTCTGTGTTTTAGGATCATTTGCCTCATGTGAAATTGCTTTGAAGGCTCCCTTGTTTTACTAATAGCCTAGAAACACTTTTGCATGTTTCCCCAAACCAAATCGAATCCACCAGTCACCCTGAAGACAGACTTGGTTCTGTGTATTAAGAAATGGAGGGTGGAAGAGCACACAAGTTAGTTAGCCTTATTTGAGTATACATTTTGCTATAATGAATGGAGAATATGCTCTTTTTAATTAGTACTGGGTTAATTAACATATTTTGTAGGAATCCATTTGAAATATCCAATGTGAATTAGCTGACACGCTCCTTGCACATTGCAAATTTCAAGAAAACAAAGTATGCTGAGGAAGAAAAATTAAAAAAATTAAAGGTTGGTTTTATTTTTTTTCCTTTTTCTTTTCCTTTTTTTTTTTAATACAAGAAGATTACAGAGAGCTGCACAAAGTTTCAAAGCACAGCTCTACTCTGTAAAATTGCTGTAAAACCAATATGATAATGAACCGTGTTTATTGCATCCCAGAGGATACCATTTCCAATGCTTACACTCGGCTTTCAGTGAGAAGATGAATCTCCCATTTGCTAATGCCACAGGTCAAATCCAGAAGTCAAACTGGGTTTTGCATGGCTCTGCAGAGTGTGAAATAACAATTGTTAAGTTAACATCTGATTAAAGAGGCAGGTGAGCAAGCATGGGAAGAACAATAGAACTGGCTGCCGCTGTTGAGACTGCCTTATACACAGAATGGACCCTGCAGGAAAATACAGTGATTCTCATTTGTTAGAATAAACATTAGCTTGTTAATAATACAGAACTCGGAGAATAGACAGCAAAATATCTGTCCCCTCAAGCAGAACAAATTACACAGGGGACAGTTTCTGCCCTTGAGAATCAATGGGAATTGATTTAAAGGAACTGCAGTCCTGTTAAAGAAGAACTGCAGTGGGATGGCAGATCCTTGTTTGCTAATCCAACATGATCCCTATTAGTGGCTGTTCTGTGAGTCAGAAATTACCTCAGAAACAAAATATACCGACTTTTATGTTGCTATGAGCATATACCAAGGCTTTGGAATGATGAAGTAAAATCAGCTGACCTGAAGTAAAATCAAGATGTGACAGCTGTCTTTAATAAAATTCCTGCTTTGCAATTGAGAAAATTACTTGAGTGTTTGCATTTTTAACTTGGCTTTCCATCTTAACTATAGAGGTTATCCCATAGCCAGGTGTTATGCAAAGGAATTTTTGAGTTTTGTACTATGATGTGAGAAAAGAAAGTTTCTTAGATAACCTGAGCATTGCCTTTTCTCATTGGTGAGGTTTGCATATGAGGCTCATAAGCACAAGAGAAAAACGGAAGCAAGGAAAATATCAGAACAGTATCTAGTAAACTTTGCCAAACTTTCTGAGTAAATCTTTGAAGAAAACAGTCCTACCATGATATGCTACACCTATGGATCATGCATGAGGTTATGGATAACTCCACAGTGTTTTCTACTGAAATCAGGATGAGACTGTTTCTGCTATTAAACAAGCAAGAATTGATGATAACATCGAATATAGCTGGAAGTCTTTCAGCAGTAATTTCCATGAGGAGCTGCGTGACAGAATACCTGAGCATGAACAAATCCTATGAAGGCTCACCTATTCTGTGCATGAAGTGGATGTCAGGACTATTAGCAATAAAGGAATATGCACCTGCAAATCCACTCCTTGCTCATGGATGTATTCTGTGAGAAATTGAGAGCATGAGAAAATGCAGAACCAGTTGAACAACAACAAGCCTATAATAGTTCACATACAGAAAAGACCTTCTTCTGAGCCTATTTTAATCCTTATATTTTTTGTGGAAGCCATCTGAGATTTATCATTCATAAAGAAGGCAATAAGGTTCTCTGACCCATAATCTATTATAAAGATCTATCATTTCTAAATTTAACAATCACGGATACAAAATCCTTGTCTCCCAGGCCTTAGTTTGAGACACTTGTGTATCTTATTGCTAATCAACAACTCCTGCCAACAGCAACAAAGTTATATCTAAGAAGTACCTTTCACTGTCTCCCTGTGTGTTTCAGTTTGTAACACATCAAGAATTTTCTCAGTCAACATCTTTCCCAGAGGAGAGAGTAATTGCACCATAAATAGTGTTTTGGCATCAAGGTTTGTTGGTTTGAGTTTTGGAGTTTTTTTGCTGTTAAAATACTCAGCTCCTCGTTTTATCCACTGAAACAAACCTTTTCCACAGTCTTTCGCAAACATCTCTTAATCTTGACCAGAGGAATCATCCCTTTGGTTTTGTGTCTTTTTGATCTCCGGCCTCCTTGCTAAGGTCACTGCAGGAGATGCTTCCACAATAAAATGAGTGTACAGATTACTCACATGTGTGCCCTGTGCAGCCTGACTGGAGGGGGCTGTGACATCATCCCACCTGAAAATTCTGTATCAGGAGGGTCCCAAGCCAGAGCTCTTACTGAGTCCCATGTTGCTGTACTTGTGTTCCCCAAGTACCAGAGTTAGGCTAAATATTGAACCACCCACTCATTCTCCCTGATTTTTATAAAATTGCAAGTGTACTAACCTACACCATTTCTGATGATGAAAAAATCTAAGTGCTTTGCTGATCACAAGCTTTCCATTATTCCGATATCTCTGTAAACAGCATTATTTTTCTTTTTTTACCTTCTGCTTCATGTCAAAGTAGCTTAAATCCACCTGCGTGTTAAAAGCAATGAAAAACAATATTTTCTTCATTCATTCACCCAGTTCTTAGTGCTGTTGCTAAATGTAGTATGTGTTTTGTCACAGTAATTTCTCCAGGATAAACAGTTGCACAATCAGTTCAATCATCTCAAAAATGAAATTGTACTGCTGCTGGATAGGATGACTTTTTGGCTGATAAGATTAATAGATGACCAGAAGGATATTTGGCCAGTTCCTCATTGATGGTAACTAAAGCTGTCTCAACCACAGCAATCCTCTTTAAAATACAACTCCTTGCATGTATAAAACAAATCAAATAGATAAATGTTTCATAAGATGAAAGATGAAAGCATAGCTAGGATTAATTTACTAATGTTTCATTTCTTCTCGATCTCTCTTTCCAGTGTGGGCACCTCACTGAACACAGCTAACAATGGCTTTCCTTTTTTTCCCTTGAACTGATTAATGTTTGCTCACAGGACCTTGATTACTGTATTACAAGCCACAAATTTGCGAGATTAAAAATGTCTGTTGAATTAATTAGCTGCAAATCAGCCTAGGTGCAGCTCGACAAGTTCCAAGCAGTTCCAATAAAATAAAAAAGGAGGAATCAATAGCAGCCACAAATAGATGACAATATGTTGGCACTTTGCGACTATAAATAGTGGCAGCTGCCCTCTCTGCTGACAAAGGAAGATTTTTCATTGTCCATGCAGAGCTATCTAAAGACTGAATCCTGCCCAGATTGGTGTGGCAATCTCACTGACAGCTAAAGTGCTGTCAGTGAAATATGTCCCGTGGGCCAGCCCGATAGCCCAGGGAGAACTGGAGATGGAAACAAGCTGCCTACTTTTTCTCCACTTTCAGCCAGAGTGAACACCACAGTGCTGGTGCCAGGAGTGACCACAGCACACGTGGATGCTGGCTGACGGGAGGATGATGTGTGTCCCAAAGGGGAACTGCAGGGAATGATGTTGAAAGCCATTAGCGACTACTTTTGAACTTTCCCTCTGTAGCTACTGCCATCGTCTTACCCGGTCATGACAATTTTAGATATCTCTGTCCATAAATCAGATCTCCTTGGAAACATACTAGTTTTTTCAAACATTGTCCTTAACGCTGAATGGTGACACAGGTTAGGAACTCTAGACATGTGTCTGAACTTCAGAGAAGCAAGTGCCTTCACTGACTAGTAGTGTCTTCATCAGCTTCCTAAAATTTAAAATTAATTCTCATCAAATATTGTCTAAGAAGCAGTCTGGGACTGACACATAATAATGCAGAACATATTGAAAAACGCATCAGTAGCTGGAATTTCAGAAATAGTCACTGCATATGCATGGTACATTTAAATTGACAGGAGTATAATTTTCAAATACATGCATTTGAAATTTATCTTCAGTAGATAATCTGTGCAAGAGCAAGTCTTTCCTTCTGACAGCTTGTATCAGGAAACTGCATATGTGTTGGATAACAAACCCCCTTAGTGTTCTTCATCAAAATGCAAGTAAACCATCCTAATTATTGCAGGTTATTTCCTTCATAAACTACTGACAATGATAACTGATAGTGAAACAAATACAACCACCATTACATTACATGAAACAAAAGTTTAATTGATCCCTTTGCCCTTTTCCTATATGATCGATTTTTTCCTTGATTAAGTAAATGTGATAAATCCTTTTTTATTTTACACAATTATCGCTGCTCTATTCTTTTACCAAAATATTTAAGATATTAAATATAAAATCAGATGTATTTTCTCCATAATTTTTTGTTAAAGTGCTGGCACACTAAATCTCAAGGCTGTTTCAATTAATGCCTAGAATGTGTTTTCCAATAATATTAATTTTTTTTTTGCAGTTATCCTTGGTTATCCTTGATGACAATGTTCCTGATTCTTTTTTTGTTTTAGGCTTAGGAATTAAATGAATTGTAAGATTGAATCCTAATAGAATCTCAGGACTCACTGTCATGTGTATACACAAACACACACACACACACGTATATATATACATATGTATATATATATAAATGCATTTGATACTGTAAATTTGCTCCTAAGTGTGAGCTAAGATCCTACTATTTTTATTATGATAAAACCAAACACTTTCACAGAGAGTATTCATTATAGCATGCTGTGGACACTGAATGTCTTGCATTCACCATAACCTGGGCAATTTGCACACAATGGTGGTTCAAACGTGCCATCCAGAGAAACCATGTCTGCTCCACATGCTTTGCTAGATAACACAGAGCCTCTTTGCCCTTTGCTCAGCCCAAACTGATCTTTGTTTGGCAAAGGAACCGGGATCTCAAAGTGTGTGAAACTTGGGCTCAGGGAACTACAGATAAGCTACAAGTGTAGCTCTGGTGTCCACACAAAGTCTACCTGAGCTCCAAAGAGAAACCAGGTGAACGTGGCCAGAGTAGCACACAGCGCACTAATAGACCCTGATTCAAGGCAGCATGTAGAAATTCAGGCTTTGTCACAGTGCTGACCATGTTCATACAGCTTTTGGTCAGGTTGGAAGGTGAGCAAAGTGATTTTGCTTCTGCCCCAGATGTTTACTGCAGACATTACTCTGGCTGGATGTAGGCAATGGCACTGAATGTGCTCAACAATTTCAGAGTCCTCAACACTAAAGAGACTGAACACGTCAAAATACTAGAAGTATGTCTACACTGCACATGTCTACATTTGTATGTCCACATTTATGTTTTCCACAAAGAGGAAGAACAATTCAAAATATGAGGCAGGGAGCCCTTCTCCTCACCAGCGTGCAGCCCTATATCCTTCCCCTGAGAGATAGTGGCTAGAGATATGAATCATTGCTAGCTGAAGAGATCACTGCACCTGGCTCTCCACTTGGTCTCTGCTTACCACCAATTTACTGCAGGAAAAGCCCTCACGAGTATTTCTGTGCAAAGCTCCATCTGATAGCACCACAGAGGACCCAATTCCTTCAGGTAGGATGGGCAGGAGAATACCTGCTCAGAGGATCCTGGCAGGCTTAGGTGGGAGATTGGAGCTGAGCCAACTTTGTGCTGTGAAGACCAAGTTGTATCTGACCAAGCCCAGGAGGCAAATTTTAGGTGCTTGAACATCTGGCATTAAAAATGTTCAGGAGCTCATAGTGCAGTTTGGATGAACACAGGACGAGCCTGAGGCCCCTGATGTGCCTCGCTGACCTCTGCATCTGTGCCCCAATGTGCCAGATACCTGGTCCCCAAGTGTGGTGGCTTTCATCCAGCCCATGCACGTGGTTTTCCTCTCTTTTGTGGGCTCTTTGGTGCATGAGGTGGGGAAGAGACTGCTGGACTATGACCAGGCCTCGCCCTGAGCGGACTTGTAGCACACAAACACAGTCCATACCTTGCCTTAGCTCTGTGTTATGTCTCTGCAGGCTCTTCTAGACATTCAACTAGCAGCTTTTTTACCTCGAGGAAATCACTGGTCTGTGAAATTCTGTTTTGTAGTGCTGTTACACACTAGGTGGCTGAGTGAACACACCTATTTCATGCTAAAAATGCTTCTGTGAGGTTTAGTTCAGTGCAAAAAACTACCCCAAACTCAACACTTTGTTAAAAGGATGTGGACTTTCCTGTAGCAGAACAGATCTTATGTAGAAAACCTGCTAGCATTCCTAGAGCTGCAGCACGCCAGAAGCAATTGCTTCCAAAGTTATCTGAAATAAGAGGCTGAAACCTACAGATAGAGAAAACTCAGAGCAGTCATATCTTTCTTTCTATGAATGTAGCATTTAGGTACATGGACAAATCTGTTACATTTTTAAATTTATCCCAACCATTCCTTGAAATGAGATTTTTGGTTACACTATAAGGTTTCTTGGCTGATTTAATTTTACACTGCCTTGCAGGTAGAAGTTGAGATTTGATCTTTCTATTAGTTGGTCAGTTATATCACAATTTCTTGTAAATCTCTATCAATGAATATAGCAACTATATGTATAAGTATGTTGCAATTATACACAAGCTTCTCTTTGACTTCTCTGGCTCAAGCAAATCACCCCATAAATGTGCTGAAAAGGACTTTTTGCCCTGCATCTTGCATATCTGTTCTCTTTGCCCTAGGATTCAGAGGAGGCACATGGTTTACTAATGGGTATGTAAGATCCTCTGCATAAGAATGAAATGCTAAGCATTCAGAGCAAAATGTAAGTACAGGAGCCAAGCTTACACATTTAGAAAAAGTTCCTTTTAATGAATGTGCTGGTCAGGAATTGGCTTTTTTAAGAATCACTGGAAATGACTGGCTTCAGATACATTTTTCAAAGTCTTCTTAAAAGGATCACAAAACAGCAACTCTGTCAAAGTGGGTATATTCTCGAATGTTTGAGCTAAAAAGAAAGAATAAGAAATCTTTGATTCAAGCTGAGTCAGCACTAAGTTTAGCGTGTGTATTTCGGGTTGAGCCAAGTGACATGCAGGCTTTTTGGCATTAAGTAAATCTCCAGCTGAGTTCAGTTTGGAGTGAGGAGGTGAAGACTTCAACTACCATGATCTGAATTCATGTAGTTCACTCTAGGCCAGGGCCTGATTTGCCATATTAATACCAGTGAAGAAATCTCACCAAAGTCCTGCACTGAAGTCACTGAGGTAAAACAAATGATGCCAGGGGATCCCTCGTGTGTTAAAACAGCTTTGTAAATGATCTCTTCATCAGTGACACCATTCCCCTAACTTTGCATCAACAAGGTTTTGTAATGTCATCTCTGTCTCTCCTGTAAAGTCTGCTCATACCAGATGTGAGAAATCATCTCAGAAGCAGATCACTCAGCAATTTACAGCCAAGTGAAAATGATGGCAGAATTTGTTTAAAAAAATCACTACATGTGAACTGCAGTAATCTGTTGTGGTTTTTTATAATTTTTTATTCCCAGATTTAAAAGAATCTGTTCTCATTTTGCATTTTATCTCTTTTATCAGAATAAAGAGGAATGGATTCAATGCCGTAATGAAAAGACATAGTTCTATAAACAATCAAGGGAGGATTTGATAACTTAATGTCTCTGGTACACAAATGGCTGTTTGCCACTTACTCCATTTGGCTTTCTGCTGAGAGCATGGGCTTCATGTGAGCTAGTCCAATTGCTACAATTAGCAAAATTAAATGGCTTATTGCATATTTAGACAATTCTTCCCATGTCCTGCATTGTTATGCTGCAGAATTAGTAATTGCAGTGTTGGGCTTGTAAATTCCTGGACATGTGCTGCGATTATTTCCATCACACACATCTTGTAGGGGCTTAACTTAAACAGGCTTGTTTAGATGGATGCACAGATGCAATTTGCTCTGCTCCCCACCATGCACAGGAGTAAGAGAGGCAGCAGCAGGACCCCAGGAATCTGCTGAAGTCTGTTCCTTGGCATTGTGCAGGCAGTGCAGGGGATGCAGAGTGAATCACAGCACCTCAGTCACTCTGGATTGCACAACTTCAGGCAGGGAGTGCAGAAAGGGCAGTGGCTTTGGAAGCTGAATCACGGGCAGAGCCAACTAAAACTCAGTACAGTGCCACTTTTAAGGCTCCTTAGGAGTGATATGATCAAATCACAAACACTTAAAAATTGTTTAATTTGTGTTCTAAAAAACCCAACAGTCTAGTTGTGAATATTTGCTGGCCAATAAAAAGTAAATGAACATATTGCATGACTGGGAGTCCCTTTCCAAATAAAGCAGCACTTCTACTTTTAGTACCACTTACAAATTGCTCTTTCGGGGAGATAATGATATATTGGCAAGACCATCATGTGTTTTAAACTAATACAAATTTAATAGCTATTCACCATATATTCAAAATTAAATCTCCAATAAAATTGTAATTTACCTCCTCTGCTTAAATTTTACAAAATCAGGCAGATGAGGCCTAGCATTAAATTTTGGAAGGAAAATTTTCTCCAATTTTATAAAAATTAATAATAGAAAATTTGTTGATTTGACAACGAAAATATTGTATATATGCCATCAAGGCGATGTAACCCAAGCAAAGAAACATTTTTCTGTCAAAAGAAGCATATTTAAATTTACATAAATAAAAGAGAAAATTAGTTTTTTCACTATTAAATATGCATGGAAAGAAAGTATTACACATATTTGTAAAGAATTTGTTTTAAACAAAAATTATCCTATTACAGAACAAATAACTTTTAAAATAAGTCAGAAGTTCTCTCTTACATTTTCTTACATGTTTTCTGAATTAACATGGGTATACATTACCTTCTCTTTATTTAATTAGTGATAGTAGTTGAATTGTCTTTTCTGCGACAGACAAATCCACAAAATTTTAGGACCAAGTCTTTAACCAGATAAGTTACCATTAAATCTGCTGGTAAGTTTGTTTGGTTCATTAGAACAATGCTCCCATAAGTCTTACTTCTAAAAAATGTGATTGCTTTTCTTTACCAGAATGTAAATGTGAAAATATGAATTTTTTATTTTCATATATTCTGATATGAAATTTAAAAGGCCTGATGCTTTCATTATTTCAAAAGCAAAAGTTCATTTTTTACAAGTCCTTTTCTTTTTCTTTTTTTTTTTTTTTTTGCTATTGCTGTCTCAGTAGAACTTTATTGATTTTAAAACTGTGGCAAAAAGAATAGTGCATATTGATTATTAACTGTCCATAAGGCCATAATGGAATTTCAACATGGACTATGTTTAATCTTGGCAGTTTCTATAAAAAATTCTTACAGCTTTTAACGTGACTATTCACAGCAATGCAAATTAGGAAACTGTCTATGAAGTCATCAGAGTGTTTAGATTTCGGTTGCTGCCCTGTTCTCAGTGCAGGTAACACTGATGGTATGAATGTAACAGAGCAAGATTTTGGAGAGCAAATTTTGGCTTAGTGTATAATGACTTCTACCCCTGCCTCAAACAGCCAGATTGAATTCTGAGGACAAGGTGTATATATGTAGTGCTGCATATATATATTTATACACACACATATATGTTACTCTGCACTCACACCCTGCAGTAGTTTGCTCGAGATAAACATTTTTCCAAACATTATTTTAAAAATGCTGTGAGAGTAAGGAAAAGAAATGCTAGGCATGAAAAACCACACGGATAAATAACACCTCTGTGTCCTTCCTTCCGAAACCAAACAAGAGCAAATCAAACAAACTCATCCCAAACCTTCTTCAGAAACCTTGCAATGCAAGCACTGGTGAAGACCTTAACCCTTTAAATTCCATATGAAGCAACATTTCTTCAATTCTGTAAGCCTGATGAAAGGGCTCACAGCTCTGAGGAAAAGCAAGAGGATGAGAGGGACATCAGCAGAGGAAGAGCCTCGCTGACAGCAGCGATGCTGCCCCTCTTCCCAGGAGGTGCTGGTGGGAGACTGAAGCTTGAGAAGGCTGCCCACTGTGCCTCACTCAGGCTTCAATTTCCGAGTTGTTAAAGCAGCAGCAAACACATCAAACTGTTTCCAAAAGAAACCCTCACATCTTGGATCACAGAGCTTACAATTGCCATGTTTGTGAAGAAAAAATAGCAATTCCCTTGTGTGAACTGGAATTTGATTCTGGAGTGAAGGGTCTATTGAATATGACAAGACAAGGGACTTGCTCCCAAAATCTTTTTTTAGCAGTTTTTGAAGTGGTATATTTTCTGACAAAACATGAGTGCTTTTCTCTGAATAATCAGCTATATCTCCATGAAGAAAAGGGTAATCACTTTGTACAAAGCTTCAGGTTTGGACTATCAAAGAATTGTTTTATTTAAAAAATTTTTATAGAGGCAATTGGCCATTGCTTAATTTGAAAATACTTGAGAAACCCCTGAAGCATAGTTGTTTTCTGATCTGTGTAAAGTTCTCTCTGCCTTGCAGATTTCTGCACTTCCACAGATTTTTGTTTCGAGGAACTCGCCCCAGCAAAGAACAACAGGTATCGAACATATCACTAATAAAAAAAGTCAACATTAAAAATGGCTAATTGAATGCATACAAATAAACATAGTCTGTGTAACCTTGGCCATTTTACAGTACAAATATTCATAATAGGAAAGACAGAAATTAACCCAGCAGCATACACAGCAGTGACTATACTGGATGTTTCTGACAGTGAAGATTACAACACCAATTATCAGGTCTTCTCCTTCCTGACATTGCCATTTACAACAGTAACTCTTCAGTTCTGCTTCGCTTTCCTAAAATGGATGGATATAGTTATAGCAAATTGTTTATCATGGAATCACTTGGTGTCTTTACAAGCCACTTATATTTGAAGCAGGATCCACAGTTTATAGAGTATTCTAAAAGTACCCATGTAGGCTTTCATATGGCATTACACTGCAAAACAAATCCATAATGTGTGAAAACCAGGTTTATGTCAACCTGCAAAAGCCATTTGATAAAATTCATGGACCAATTCTTAAAATCTAAGCTATAAAGAGAATGAAATGTATTAAAAGATTTGAGGTTTATAAAAAGTAACCTTTTATACCATATTTTTACTTTACAAAAATATTGAAATAATCCATGAGTTTTTCACTCTGCACCAGCTTTAAAAAAAATACTATCAAATTTTGACTTGCACCTTTAATGCATCTGAAAGCACCATCAGGGGATACTTTTAACATAAAGGATAATACTATTAACTAGATTTAGGGAGGTATTTAAAACCCAAAAGCTTTCAGCAAAAGCACTCTATTACAAGAGAATCAATGTAATTTTTAGACACGTCTGGACACCAGTCTTGAACAGGCTGAAGAGGCTCTTCCACATAACTTGTTTATATTATACTTCAGTGAATATACTTACTAAGAGGTGGCTGAAAGCCTTTAAAAGACATCACTTTCACCTTGGGTGGGAAAAATCAGAGCTGTCTCTACACATTGAGAGCTTGGTTGGTCTTTCCTGCTTCTTTTTCTGGTAGGACTTGTGCCACTTGTTGTGTCCCTCAGGCAGTATCAACCTTGCAGTTATACAGTGTTTGGCACTAGAAGGGTATGGCATGTCACAGTCTCTTGTCACACCTGCATACATTCACACACTGAATCATGCATTCTCAGTCCTGAAACAGAGAAGTTTCAGTGTGTTCAGCTCCTTGTAGTTTCTTCTGAAATATCTCAATGGGATCCTCCAAAAAGTTTAGAATATGAAAACTATACTTCCTTGTTCTTTTACTTTCTCTTTTTTTTTTTTTTTGCAAATTGAACACTGAATCATGATTATCATTTAATGAATATCACTACGTGCTGGAGCTCCTTATTTCTCCTGAAAACCAGAAGTGAGCTGCATAGAGTTTCTGTTGAAAGTAACATCAAGAAGTTAAGTTGCATTTAAAAAAGACTTTGAAATTCCACAGAAAACAAACAGTTCTGGTAGTATTAATTTTGATGACCTAATTAATCAGAATTTAGTTTATTTTCCATTGACAGCCTTATAAACATGATGACATTTCTTTTTAATTAAGAACTATTTTGCAAACCTATTCTAACCTGAATGGTTGATTTATGGGAGTGTTGAAGACTACTAAGATCCTGTTATTTCCCCCAGAAAACAGTTTTCCTAACAGCAACACTGTGCTACAGTTTTGTTATTTTTGAAAAGGTGTGGTTTGTTTTTTTCTGTTTTTGCCATTGATTATGGAAATATCAATCATTCATTTCTAAAATAAAATGCACTACTGGCTAAAGTTGAAAGCTCTGGCCAGAGCCTTTTTATTGGTTTGGTTGTAAGTACTGTGCAGTCAGAGTTTCATAGCAGTAAGGGATGGTGGGTGAGTTCCCCCAGCTGATGTAACTGATTTGTATGTGTGGGTCAGGGTTTGGAGTTTTTTGAGGCTTTCAGATGATGCTGCTGTATCGGTGTCCTGCAGACAGACTGCACACAGTGGATCAAATGATAATCATGATGATAGCCAGACTAAGAACACTATAGCTTGCTGCTCTACTTGTAGTACGCAGTTTAGTTATTCCTACAGCCCTACTGTCAACCCTTAATTTGGACTGTAATGTTGGAGCTTCTTCAAGCTGTGTTTTTGCTTTGTTTACAATGTGGTTTCATATTCCAAGCGCTCCTGGATAAGGGCATCATCTTTATACTGTAGCCGTGGAGGAGCAGGGGAACATTCAAATGCTAAGATTGCCTTCCTCAGGCTCCTGTCCAACACGTGTCTCTCCCATGCTGGGTACCTGTTCCTGAACAGATCGATTTTAATGACAGACTCCTCAATCCTTGGTGGCCGGGATGAAGGTGTGGATGGTGCAGTGGGTCTCACCTGAAACACAGGCACACACCCATCCCTCTCGGCAAATTTTTGATCCCGCTCGCTCGTGACACTCCGGTTGTTGGAGATGGAGCGCAGTGTGCTTGTGGCCACTTCTGGGGGAAGGGTGAAGGCAGTGGCAGGGTCCTCACAAGCACAGCTTGGTGACTGCCCAAACCTTGGTCCATTGGGGTGAAAGAAGGCATAGTACATTAGCATAAAAACAATGCCTGTTAAAAAGCTGCTGAACACTACACACAGTGCTGGTATGGCAAATGCATCAGAGATTGGAGGGGCCTTGTACAGATACCAGAGAACACTCAAGGCGGTGTTTTCTAAAAGGATGACAAAATAGTAAATGAAAAGCCTACAGCGTGTCCTTCCTTCCTTGACATTGAACCAGCTGAAGATATAGATTATCCCAACAACCATGTCGAAAACTATCTCCTCCCATTTAGTGATGCAAAACTCTGTCTCGCAGTGAACGATCCAGAAGGTCATGATGCACCAGTGCAGCACGATGAAGATCCCAAAGTACAGCTGGAAAACCGAGGCAAACAGAGCAAAAGTAATGACCCTTGCTGCAATCGTGAAGAAATGCCAGCAAAACTGGATTATAACAGCCATATAACTGATGGGTTTCTTGTCATCTCGGGAGTCACGGAGGGCCTTTTGGTAGGAAGCCAAAGCCCAAGCCAGGGATACAAGGGATGCTGCAGCAGTAAGACCTAGGAGGAAACAGGAGATGCAGTTAAGGCATAATTAGTCTGTCAGCACTTGGCTGAAAACAGTGAGATCCTTGCTGCTTTAAATATGTTCTCCACCACTGGCACAATGAAACCTCTTCCTTCTCCTTTAGCTCAGAGAAATGGGCCTCTGCTGCAGAGATTCCACTGCCCTTACAGTGCTGGATACAAGAGCAGCTATCAAACCACACTCTGAACCTCTTCTCTAGCAATTACAAATTTGAAACTAATTAATTCACAACTTTGAGCAAGTTGGGAATAGGTGTCTCTGTCAGCTGTGAGATTTAAGGGGACCTACTGCGGTTATTATTTTCAAGAAAGAATATTAATTTTCTGATTTTCAGAAGTCATTAAAGAAGCCTAGTATAAAGCAACCAAGTCTTTCTAATTAAAATGCTAGCATCATCTACATATAAACTAAATCAATAACAATGTGAGCATAAATCTACATGTTAAAAATAAATTTATATTACTCTCATTACATCAAAATTTAAACTGACTGCCTTACTCTTGCTGAGGGAAAAAAATGCCCATTTTGATATTTTCACCACTTTAAAACAGAATTTTAATAAGTAGAAAATGTCAGAACTTATTTTCTTCCAGCTGAAAATTAAATTTATTTTAGAAATGTTGGAATTTTTTACTGAATTAAAATTGTGAGTAAAGATGCCCCTAAAGAAGAGGGCTATCTATTTTAATTTGTATAGCCATTCTATCTCCTATATATCACACAATGCCTATTTACAAGGCCCTAAACTATAATATTTTTGTAAAACCTGACAAATATTTAAAGCATTCAATATGAAATTATTTCTTATAAGATTTCAAGTATTAGTTTTGTGAAAATACAAAAACTGTAAAACAATTTTTTAAAAAATAGACCTTTCTATACTTTGAATTTGTACTATTCTTTTCTCCTCAAGGGAGTTTGATCCTTGTTGATAGGTAAATTTAGGGAAAAAAAGTTGCTTTGAAACTGAATCTGACTTTTAAACTAATCTGTTGCTTTCATACACTACCAGAAAAACACCTTACATTCCCATTTCAAAAATGATATAGTTCAGCACAATTATTCAAATGCTTAATACTTGCATTTCTAACAGAAATGAACGATGATTCTTCTTTACTAGAAGATTAATTTTTATTTACTTATGACTTGTATCAAGCTGCTTTGGATGGAAATGGGAATTGCAATTGAAATGCAAAATCCTTGCCTTTCAAGTGTATTTATTATTTAAATAAAATCGCAGTAAGTGTTGTATGTAGAGGAAAAATATATCAAACATTTTATATGTAAAACTGGTTTATTACCAAAGCTAATTTTACATACAGCTAATGAATGAATTCATAAGTCTCGGCATCCCAGACTGAGAATTTATTCATGGACCATTTAAAGATAATGATGCTTCAGCTTATTCTATTTCTAAGCAGTTCCTTAACTTTGAACTAGTTATTGAAGTAAATCAAACTGACATGAAGAAAACATTTCTTTTGTCTGCTGTTAAAAGCTGCTTAATCATTTCAACAACCTTTGGTTCTGGATGCATAGCCCGTATTTTTCTTCCCTATTAAACAGCTTTCTTTAGAACTTAACAATCAAGAATATATTACTTAAGTGTTATAAATGTTAAGAAATTGTATTGATAGAGAATGGTAAATTTAAGCCTAAATACATGCTGCTATTTACTTTGAAAAAAACAAAAAAAGGTTATTTTAAAAGAGAAAAAATGTAAGTTATGGAAATAAAATCTATTTAAACAATTCACTTGGCTTAACACACTAAGATTTTGCTCAGTAAGTAGTACAGAGAGATTCATTGCTTTCAGGAGGGATTGTTTGCCAATGTTTCTCCCTCTCTGGCAGGGTGCTAATAATATTGTGAGCTCCCACGAATCCATGAATTTAAAACCCCTTTGCTTTAAAAATAAAAATAATAACAAACAATCAGCAGAAATATAGAGCAAACTCAGGATTCCAGGGAGAATTTTCAATAAAACTTCGTAACTTTTCTTCCCATGCAGATGCCTGCTTGAGAAAACACCAATGTTACTTCTGGAATCTTCCTTCGTGGAGAAAATAAGCTATCAGCAATGAAGACAGGAAAGAGACATGGTATAAATTGGTGTTTCCATTTCTGACATGTATATTTGCTTTTTCACACTGAGCTGCCTTTCTGTATCCATTATCTCTGATGACAACCCTGGGAGCTGAAAATGTAAGTTCTTGTTTTCCTGTAGGAATGTTTTAAGTGTAGAAAAAACACAGTTCATTTCCCTCATGAAATGAAAAGTTGGGAAAGGTAGATGAATAGGATAAAGAATCTTTCAATACAAACAAACCACTCTGAACAAGAACTCGAGAATAGCATAATCAGCACAGGAAAAAATAATGTGAGCGAGAAATCCATATATTTTCTTTGCAAATCTAACTTTAATGACCTCACACACTCCCCCAGACGTTTGTAGAGATATCATCAGTTTTGCATTAGGAAGTGTAAAATCATTTAACAATGCACACAGAATATAATGTTAAATTCATAGGAATTTCCACTGTTCTAATGCTAATTAATTCATAGTCATTGTCTGGGACATAAAGAAGCAAGTACAATAGCTATGTAATTCTGTTATTTAAATAGTCATTAATAGGGAATCATCCTCTGCTTTTACAGAACAAACTCAGGGATACTGGCATACAGGAGAGAAAAGGAGACAAGGAAAGGCACAAAAGGGAAGAATTGCCAGTTAATGTATTATGTATCTGCTCTTGGCTATTGGCAATGGTGTTAGGGATATAGAATTAAGATAAAGTTAAATGCTTCATGGACTCCATCCATTTTTCTTTATTGATGAGAGCAAGCACTAAAGAATTATTGAAAGTAAATTAATAAAATGATGTAAATTAATAAATGATGTAATTAATAAATGATGTAAAAGTGATGCAAATGGCAGTTTGCTAATAAATGTCACTAGATAAATAATTCACTGGGAATGGTTAGAAATAAAGTGAATTATTGTAGCACTGAATGGATAATTCATTAATTAGAACATAGTGATGCATTTGCTGACTTTATGTTCATATAAACCTCTTTATCCCTATTTCAAAAGAGGAACTAAAATAAATTTCTATTACTGTCAAACCAAAACTTTAGCAATGCAGGTGGTTTAACTGCTGCAGTCAGGAAGACTTATTTGCCACTCAGGAATGAACAGAGATTGGACATGATCTGTGGAGCCACCATTCATGAAGAACAAGAACCAGCTTTCCCACTTGCTCATCTGCAGTCTCTGCAAAATTTTTGGGTACTGCAGCAGCTTTCTGGTGTATTTGACTCTCTTGTGGTATGAGTCTCTTGTATTTAGGATCTTGATCTTGGAAATAAAGACTAAATAGCCATTCCCAGTGAATGTGTACACAACCAACTGTATGCTTACCCACTACAGACTGTTAGAAGAACAGGAAAGCAGAAATTCTCTAAAATGGCCTTAGGAAGCATGAAAGCATGTTTCTGTTTCTTTCTTTTCTAAAGCTGAACCTTCAAACATTTTCCACAGTATATGATTTGATCTCTAAAATTCTGTCCTGAGGAGGAAAGAAATGCAGGCTTTGCCCAGGAAAAACATCACAATTTGCATCAGGCAAAGGCTGCTTTTGTATGGCTCTAAAGTGGACACCTGAAATACCCTAAATAGCAAAGAGTGGGAGTTTCAGCCTTTGCAGCACAGCCCATCCACAATAGTCACAACGGCAAGAAAAAAGTGCATTGCATCAGGACAACATTCTGCCAGGAACTAATTATAATCTGTTTCGACTGAAAAATACAATTTAACCTCTTGTATTCTGTGAACGGTTTGCATTACCTAATTATATTATTTGTATAAAGGAATGACAACTTTTTAATAACAGATGAGTTTCTAAGGTAGTAAGACTCTATCAGACTTTCTGTCTGATAAACAAAGAACAGAATTGCCTCAATTGAAATAATTTTGATTTCTTTCCCTGAAATTATTAATTTCTCCATATATCATATGCGCCTGCCTTTTATAGCTTGTGGCATCTCTGTACAGATACTTTGAATATAGTACATAATACACTATAATGAGTTACAGCTCATTAAAGGCAAGATAAGAAACACACAAACATGACTTTCACAAGTGAAAGCAAACATATATGAGGGAATAGAGAATATATACAGAGATGAATACATTCACAAATGTAATATGGTTTCAAGGAAGCAAGCAAGTTCAAATAACTAGATGAGAATCAATTAAATTCTCCTCAATGGCATTTGTGAAACCTGATTTGGACTTGAAAGATTAAAGGCATATCCAGGTCTGTAAATGACTTTTTTCTAATCATATCAGTCCATAAATCCCATATAGAATAAGGACAGAACAGCTCGAGTCAGCTGGAAACCCTACAAATGAATGAACTGATCTGAGAAAGTGCTCCTTGACATTCAACCTGATTTCAGAAATCAAACTCCTGCCAAGGAGTCTGTCTCTGCTTCATCCTTCCTTTTAAACTTGTACTCGTCTCACCACTTCCAGGAGCAAATTCATCTAAAAGCAGGAATACCAAATGCAGCAGGACATCTAGGTGTGACAACCTTGCCTGGGATGTGAGACTTTGAAACATTTTTTTAAGAAAGCCTATTTTGTGAGTTCCCTACTCAGCTGGAGAAGTGACATTACATTCATCCAAGCTTCCAGGTGCTTCTCTGAACCAAAGCCAAGGATCTCTAATGTTCATATCTTAGTCCTTCAGGAAACAGCATATCACGATTGCATCCCTCCAGCTTCAGAAAATGTCTTGCTATATTTACACAGCTTTTGCCACGCTGCTCTGCAAGTATAGGCACAAGCTAAAGATTCACGTGGAGGCAGCCTTGCAGGCAGCTTGACAATAGTCTGTGGGTTTCTGCACTAACTCTTTTGTTCCCATACACAGCGTATGACAGCAGTGAATGTCATGGTGTACATATGTGCTTCCATATGTGGTTCAGTACACAGGAGGCTTTGCACACTTTAAGGGCAGCTTTTGGTCACATCAAGGACCATGTGTCCAGGTTGTCAGTATGTGTCCCATGCTCACAGGTCTCATTCCCTGACCAATACTGTGAGATGAAATGTAAAGATGAATCTTACTTTTTTTTCATGCTTTCCTATTTTCAAAAGGCAATATAAACTCTTGCCCTCACCTGGGTTATTTCCCCATTTTCCCCATGTTGCCAGAATAATCCTATTACTTTCTCACATCAGCAAGTTTGTCATATATTAGCGATGCTAAATCAAGATCAAAGGCTTTCCATTCAACTGAATTAAGCTTTCTGAGGTCAGAAAAGGACATTTTTCTTCTTTCTTGAGTCCTACTATATCTGATTATGTCTAGATTGAACTGGCACCCTACAGAAATGTTCCACTCCTGTGGTTGTACACTCAGACTGTTTGCTACCCACAAACATGGGAGTGTCAGTGTCTGAGGATGAGTCTCCAGTAGTTCACATTTCCAGTTTTTGCCACAGGCTTCATTCATAGCTGGGGATTTTCAAGGCAACATACATGGTTTCATCAGCTTACCAACATTCAGCTTAACTTTCTCCCACTGCATACCGAGGTGGATTAATACAGCATAACGGGTGACTGAAACACTTCCTTGTTGAAATGTAAGTCAGAATTATGCCTGATATTATTTCTCCTATGTGTTACACAATACTCATAGAACATGCTAGCATATATAGGAATAATTTCTCCCATGATTCCTCTCAGCTGCTTTCAACAGACACTTCTGGTGAGACAATTCCCAGCTGCTTCTTTAATTTGGCTCTCCACAACAATTTACCATTGCCCTGAAAGTCTAGAAACATTCTATATATTGTGTTACTTTCAACCTTATTCATTTTACCTACTCCTAATTTTTTACCAGCAGTGGTTTGGACTCTGTGTAGATGACCAAGGTTAACTGGCAGAAGTTTAGGTTATTGTATGTATCTTTAGCAGTTTCTTAGGGTGTGTACAGGACCCCTGCCTAATGATTTATGTCTTGCTGCACTCAAGGTCATATCCACCTTAGCAAATCTAACTGTTAGACAGTGTCGAGAAGCTTCTGCTGAGCAGCAATCCTGGTCATAGTTTAAATACATGGATGATGGTCATAATTTTGTTTTAAGACGAATTCAAGCACAGTTTCCCTTTGCCTTGCCCCTAAATCCAAACTAACTCTTTTACCCAGTTTTTGTTGTTAACGTTTCAGGACTTGTATTAGAAACTATGAATAAAATCAGCACAGAGAGGCAACTTGGCAAGCAGGGACCACAAGAACCATGAAACTTGTCTCTCTCCTGTCTTCCAAAAGACCACAGTAAGTAATTGAGACCTCTCTTTGTCCACAGACACTAAAAGCTCCACTACTTTCTCCTCTATCTGTAGAAGTAATTGGCTCTTTCAGACACTTGAATGGAAGTTGCACTGCCAGAATACACCAGCTACAGCCAGTTACTAGTTCACATGCTGGGTGATCTCTTCCCTTTCAATTACATTTTTCCAATATTCGTTAGTTTCTTGTTCTACTAAAGATGTGTTATACTTCAGACTTTCAGTTTAGGAGTCCTTATCAGCCACCAAACAAGTCCAGTCCTTCGCTGGCAGTGACAACCGCCAGGTACTCATGTGTGTCATGCAGTCTGTGTGCTGCCAGCCTTGGCAAGACAGCATGAGATCATTTTGCCTGTTAGGAATCTAAACTTAGATTCTGTACTTTCACAGCTAGACTCCCTGTCTGTTAGGTAATTTGGTGTCTTTTATTCCAGTGAAGTGTGTGCAGCACAAACATACCCACTGACTCCAGGCTCATTTCCATGATTTCTACGTTTCAGGGCTTTCAATGCCTTGAGCTTGCTGCAAGTAGCTTACAGAAATCAAGGGATTATTTGGAGGATGCAGCAACCCCAAGCAGAACAAAGGCCCTGCCATAACTCTTAAGAAACATCATGACAACACAATGCCAAGTTAAAT
The DNA here is from genome assembly GCA_013397055.1 of Pachycephala philippinensis. Lineage (NCBI taxonomy): Eukaryota > Metazoa > Chordata > Aves > Passeriformes > Pachycephala > Pachycephala philippinensis. The sequence goes on from VWZT01006501.1 coordinate 96,083, forward strand.
ATAGGGCACCATCTACGGGAGACAGCTCCACCTGCACTGCTCTGCTCCATGCACTGTGCGTGTGGACACCTTCCGTAACACCAACGGCAGCAGCAGCAGCCCTTCTCCCTGCCACCCAGCAGGAGAAAGGGAAAAAGGTGGAGTTTACTAGAAATGTAAAATCCTGGTAGAAATTAACTCTTGAGGAAATGCCTTTCTGTTGATCCACATTTCTGTGATTTCACCGGTACCCTTCCGTTGAGCTTGTATGTGCTTTTGCTTACACAGCTTCTGGACAAATTTTATCCTGGTATTTTATGGATTTGGAGGAACCAGCCACATAGATCTTCATTCCATGGCATCTAACAAGATCAACTGGAACTTTTAAATTGGAAATGCTTTGGAAAAATATTAAAGTGAAAAAACCTCCAAAAATGTACACAGCAAATGCCATTTAGATTATTTGGGTCTTCTATTAAGGAATACACAATTAAAAAAAAAAATATATATTGTACTTAGTCTATGAGAGTGCATAAGCACGAGTATGGAGAAAATTAATATTAGCATTTGTTTCTTTTTTGAAGTCACTGTGTCACCTGCCCCAAGGTCTGTTTGCCATCCTTCTCAGCTCACAGGGCTGGGGCCTGCCAGACCTCGGTGGCTGGCTTGGTGCTGCTGTAGGTGTGGACTGAACCCACACGTCAAAAAAGGGCAAGAAAGTAAAACTTTGGACTCTCAGACCAACAATACAAAACTACAACTGAAATGGTACAAAATTTGGAAATAAATCTCTTGAAGTGAAAGCATGGTGGTGCTACAGAAAGTATTCCTAATCAATTCTCCACAAAACTGTTTTCTAACTATTTTCTAATCGGGTGCCAGGTGCCCAGGTGTTGGCAGGGGGACACATGGGGTGGCCTCCATGAGGAGAGGTCAGCGCCTGTCGCATGCTGGACACAGATGTTTCCAGCCAGTTTCCAGCCAGCTCCAAAGTGAGCCACCACAGGACACAGCTGAGCCCATCAGCCAATATGTTGGTGCCTCTGGAAAACATATTTAAGAAGGGACATTTTAAAATGTCTAATAGGCACAGGAGGGGGGAAAATAAGGATGAGAGAACAGCAATGTAAGTGCTAAGGTGAGACAAAAAGGAAGGGGATGAGGTTCTCCAGGCAACTCTGTGAGAGAATCATGGTGGGGCAGGTAATTTCCCACTGCCTGTGAAGGAGCATGATGGAGATTATTTACACACTGCAGCCCATGGATATTTCTGGAAGGCAAATGTGGCCTGTGGAGAGCCCACACTGGAGCAGTTTTATCTTGAAGGAACTATACCTTATAGGAGGGATGCCATGCTGAAGCAGAGGAAAAGTGTGAGGAGAAAGAAGCAGGAGAGAGAAACTGGTATGGACTGACTGCAACTCCCCATTCCCCATCACCCTGTGCCACATGGAAGGGAAGACAGAAGGGTCAGGGATGAAAGAGTGAAGCTGATTTGGTAAAAAGGGGATACAGGGGGAAAATCTTGCTTTAATTTGTCCGTGTTTCTCACTGTCCACATGTGTTTTCACTGGTAATAAATTGAATTAATTTTCCACAAGGTGAGTTTGTTTTACCTGTGGTGGTAACTGGTAAAGTATCTCCCTGCCTTTACCCCAACCCACAAGGTTTTTATTCTCTTTTCCCACCCTAATCTGTTGAGGAAGCAGAGTAAATGAGCAGCTGGGTGAGTGTCTGACTGCAGTCCAAAGTCAACCCAACACATGTAATCACTTCTTGTCAATATATTTTTGTATGCACAAGCTGTTTGTATGATCATGGATTTAGGGGCCAGGTTGTACCTGTTCCTTCCAGGACCACTCAAGAAAATGATTATTTCCTTGCACAGGGATACATGAAACATTCCTCAAAATTCTGTAAACCCTCCTTCCTCTGAAGGGCGTCTTGCCACCTGCCAGTGACCTACAACGTGCTGGCTGCCTCAAAAATGGATGTCTGAGAATATCAAAGCTGTCACATTATTTCCTGAGATTTAATGAGAGGTTGCGGGAGCAGAACGCACCTAACACCCAGGAGAACTGGAGGGTTACTACAAATACGTTTTTCAATACCTGTAGAGAAAAGTACAAATTCTGAAAAAGGAAGGACCTATCAACATTTTTTGTTTAGGTTAACATAGTCACAACAAATTTACTATCTTAATTTTTTTATAGTGAAACATGCAAAAAATGTGATACATCAGTCATGTGTTTCATAGATGTAGAGATATATTTAAAGTGAGATGGCACAATAACAATCAGTGTAAAATACAAGTAAAAGAGCATTGCATCATGAGCACTGAGTGAATCCTATAATTGTGTTCAAAGAAGTGCATAAGAATTCAAAAGTTTCAAACAAGGGAGAAAACATCCTTCCAAGGGATACTTGCCTTGACTTTAAAAATGCACATCATTTTTCAGTCTGAATTTATCTACCTTTGGTTTTCAGCCATTGATTTGGCTGAAGTTCTATAGGGTTCAAATGACTTCAGCATAATACTTCATGGACTTGCAGAGTTTTAAAAATTAAAGGTTCCCAGGACATCAGTTTTTTACTCAGAAGCCCTCAGTACTAAACAGATGAAAACAATTTTCCTAACCTCGAAATGAGCTGGTGAAAGATATATATTTTTACTATTAACCAAGCTTTCTGATGTGTTTTCCACCAGCATCCCACAAGCAAAGAAGCTTGAAATGATCATACTAACTGCAATATGGTGGAACATATCAGAAATAGTATCTGGCAAATTCAAACTATCTCTTCTGAGTATTTTTTTTGAAGACATAGTGAGTATCTTAAACTACAAATAGCAATATCACACTGGCTTTAGAAATGTCTGCTGAGGATTTGGAAAAAGAAGGGCTGAATCAATATTTCAAATACACCAGAGATTTTTTTTTTTTTTTTTGAAGACACTGCACTAGCTATGGCCAGCATCCAACACAGACGAGACTAGAAGCCAAGATGCATTTTGGCATGAAAAATATCCCAAATATCTTATACTAAGTCTTATTACAAATCAATAACATGGGACCAGGTTGCTGGCAACAAAATATTGACTCCACGCAAAGATAGCATGGGGCCCTTAAATCTCCTTAAGTCATGATTTTAGGATGGGCTTTCAGTGGTTCATGGGCTCGTATTGGCTTTCTGAAAGGGGATAAATTTCAGCCCTCATTAAGGAACTGATATTTCTCCCACTTGCACATTACAATCAGTCTGAAGTTAGTACCTTATTTGACGCAATTTGTCTAAAAAATATTTTGTATATGTAGCATTTTTTTGTGTTTGTCTTTTAAACTTCTCTAAGCTCTGAAGAGATGCTGAGGATAATGCCTGATAGGGTGCTCTGGGACAACACACAATTAGCGTCACTCTGAAAAAGATATCAATTTAGTGTTTGTACAATTCCACTTAGCAAAGGAAAAACTGGAGCTGTTAGCTCATGTTAGCACATGAAGAAGTTTCTTTTGGATCAAACTCTTTGCTATGTTTCTTTCACTTTGAAAAAGTTCAAATGTATTTTCACAATAATTAATTAAATAGACTTATTTTTCTGTTAGCGGAAAAGCAATCACTAACCTCTACTCCTCCGTCTCAAAAGAAAATCCATATTCTCACCTACTGTGCAGATAATGTAAATTGCAGCAAAGGCTATCAAACTGTTTTGAAGAATATTCAGTGTATTCTGGAGATTAATTCTGCTTCCAGCTCGTGCCGTGCTTGGATTATTTTAGGTCTCATATTTACATCTTTGTCTTCAATATTAGTTGCAAAGTTATTCATTATCAGTAAGGAAGCTCTACATAGATCTATGTATGTATGTCCGAGATAGTTGAAATATATACACATGATATATGGAGGTAAGTATTACTTACATTTTTTATGTATGGTTTATTTAGAGTTATATACTACATGCAGACAGATAAACTGGCACAATTTGAATATACCAAGCAAAATAACGGCTCAAAATTTCCTCTGAAAAGCTTTTCCAACATTTACCTGTGGCTTGTGGCAAAAATTTGCACCTTGTTGCAAGTTTAAATGAAGCTAATTTCCATTTCTGCTGCTTGTCTAGAAGATTCAAAAAGTTCCCCTGGCTCCTGTCATTAAGCTTTTTTTTTTAAGTGTATAAGTACCCAGAGAGAGTGATTGAATTACTTCTTCAACCTTTTCCCAATATTCTAGGCTTATGAGTTCTTAAAAGACTTCTATCTCAATGGTTGATTGATGGCCTCTGGGACCATTTTTTTCCTGTCCTTTGAATTTCCTTGAGTAGCACCATGCTCCAGGAAGTGTGAGTCACAGGACAGGGCACAGTGGTCTTACTGGTGGTGTTCAAAGTGGTTTGTTCTTTTTAATGTGTCTACCGTATATTTTTTTTCCTCTTCATTCATGGATCAATATAAGGTTCAAAGCCTCAACTTGACACCGAGATCTCACAAAAAACCTCTTCTCTTTCCTGACTGCAATGTCATTTTCTGAAATTTTAAGACAGAGCATTTCCTATCCTATAGGTGTAGTCTGTGTTTCTGATTTTCAAATACACTTTCCTGTATTAAACCATAATTAGTTGGTTGTGATAATTTTGACCAGTCACTCGGATTGGCCTGTGATGGTAGCTGTCCTAAGCACTACCAACTACCATCACATCTCTGTGCAAAGCCTGGAAATGCCAGTTACTGAAAACCCAGCTGGAAAATGATACATGCCATCATCCATAAGGCTATCAAACAAGATGAGAGCAAGGACAAGCATTTAGTAGGTGCTCCTGAGCACTCCCTCACTCATTCTTTCCGGATTTTCATATCCATCTAGATGACAGATTTTAGTACACTTTACATGAGCTCTACTCCTTCTTGCTTCAAGATCTCATGTGATTTTAAGTCATATGAACTTAAAAAAAATATTTATACATTATTCATTATAGTTGCTGTCATCATTCTAACTTTTGAGCTTGTCAGTGAATGATAACAGGTCTGGGTAACAAGACCTGATATCCAATAAAAAAAGTTTGCAGAATTCTACTGTCTCACTTCTAATTCTTTGTTACCTGAGTACACAGTTGACATTCCTAATATTTTATGCTCAATTAAAGTCAGGATAATCTATACTAATTTTTATTTCTGTGCACACTTTCTTTTAAAATTTTTAGATTTATTTCTTTATGCATCTGCACATCAGTCTGCTCCATGGCAATTGTTAAGAATGACCAACTGATTTCAACAGAATTTGACACAGAAACAGATGTCTCAAAGATACTAAGTTCTGTGAAGTTCAGGAAGGATGGCAGCTAGAGAAGGGCCCAAAGAAATGTTCCCACTTAAAGTGTAGTGGACTTCAGGCATTTCATTTTTATGCCTGAATTTTAGGCATTTTTATGCCTTCAGGCATTTTTATTGCAACAGCTAGGGACCAATTAGTAAGTGAATAAATATATCCCTAGCAGCTGGCAAATTCACATAGATGTAACTTTGAGCTAATCCCAGCAGATATTGCCTCTTAGCCATCCAAACCCAAAGTCATGAGAGAGAACTTGGAATAAAGCAGGGAGTGAACAGTACTGTGTGACAACCCAAGGGATCTAAGAAAAAAATGGATATATTTTCAGGGCAATGGTTAAGGCAGGAAATGAGGCTTCATTATTTTTGCTGCTTGAAGAACGTATGTTAATAGACACTCTCCTTTTCTTGAACTCATCTGCTTCTCCAATATTTTGTTAAAATGTAATGTTTCAGTGTCTATACACACACATGACAGGGTCCTCCAGGCTGGAACATGATATAATTCAGGCTGGACACAGAACACAAAGCGGGCCTTGCAAGTGGAACTCAAAAACTTAGGTTATGTTTTAAAGATTGCTGAGCATCTACCTCAAAGTGCAAATAAATGAGTATTAGTTTTACACCAGTGTGACTGTAAATCAGATTCTCTGCAGGCACAAAGGGGGAAGTGACAGTCAGCTGCATACCTAATATTTATTTGATTTATTGTTTTTTTGATACAGTGTGACAGCAGATTAGCAAGGCATTTTTATGACATGATGACAAGAAGTTATCAATTCACATCACTGGGACATTTTAACAAAGAGAATAACAATAATAAAGCCTTCAATCTATAACAGTTACCTAAGTCAACAATTTGATATAAAAATCCAGTATTTTCTGGATCAGCAGTAGTAGCAACAACTGATAAAAGCCCAGAAGCAGTAGTTCTAAACCTACTGGTGAATATCCTAGACTAATAGAATATCTTTACTCTGATCCACCTTATTAATTCTGATTTGGAGAGGAAACAGGATAGTGTGCCCTAGATTGGGGGAAGGTGATGATATGCTCTTTCCCTCTAGCTTTGGTAGTTGTTTGGATGTACAACTGTGAATGACTCTTCATTCAGCCCGCAGAAAAACAGCTTATCTCTGCTACTACTGCTCTTAGATAACTTGTCCCTCTCAGTCAATTATAAACATAGCTATTCTTTAGAAAACAGAGCTCACAGAAAGCCCTCTGAGCCATGCCATAAACACACTGCCAAACAAAGAATCAAAACCAACACCATGACAAACTGATACCCCATTTTGAGATTTGAAAGGTAATATGAAAATACACTTCAAAGAGTTCAGATTCCCAGTCAGACAAAAAAAAGTGTCATGATCTATTTGAGTAAATGATCTTCCACAGAGAGATGAAGTAAATAGGTTAGGCAAATTATAATTTTTTTTTTTTGTAATAATTGTGGTTCTTACTAAAGCACATGCAAAATACCCAAGCACTCCAGCACTGGTCGGAAAAAATATTTCACATTAATCACAAATCCATTCAGTATGCATATAGATTGTCTCTATGACTCTATATGTTAGTATACCAAGATAAATTGTATTTTGATCTCCTAGTATTTAATTTGAACTCTCAGCACTTCTGGCCTGGTTATAGCATAATGAATTCCAGATTATTCTATTGCTATTACTGACTGTCTTGAAACAATGTATTATGGACATTGATACTAGCTAAGGAATAAATGCAACACTCTTGCAAAAACCTAGCATACTTAAATTATTAATTTTTTTTGAAAAATCTTAACCTGATTTGGGAAGTGGGAGACTGAGAGATTTTGATTTGATTATGTTTAGAACAGTATATGAATACAAAGTTGTTTAGGTATTTTCCTTATTCTGTTCTTGAAAAACAATGTCTATCAAGGGGAAAGAGTGGGATTTAATTTATCTTTCTGAGACACCCAACACTTCCTTCTCCTCTCTCAAAATAACCACCATAAGCCATAGCTTAAACATCTAGTCCGCTTCAGTTCTACATATTTTCATTCTACTGTTTCTGACCCTAAAAGGATTCAGCATCACCTCCCTCCCAAATGCCCTCTGAGACACCTTCCTGTTCTCTTTGTCACCTCATCTGCAAGGTTTTCAAACTGCTTCTTTCCCAATATTCCTTATATTTCTTGCTCTCCTACAGGTTTCCCAGCTCGTATATTTGTTTTCTGTAGAGGTGCTCCAAACTCTTAGCCCTCCTCCTCCCTTCCTATGTCCATCTCATCTGGTATCTCCTTCTCCCTGTACCCATCCCAGCACTGGGACAAGGGGCCCAGGCATCTGCATTTAGATAAGGCTTCTTGATGACTGGAGCATTGAGATCAGAGCTTGCTGGTTCAGGAGCGTGTTGGGCTCCACCGTAAATCCAGACAGCTGCCCTCTCATGTTCCCTCCTCTTGGCAGCAGCATCCTGTCCCAGCAACTCCCTGCTCTGGTTTCCAGCCTGTGTGCAGTCACACACAGGTTGTACCTATTTCATGTTCTTCAGGCTTTCCCCCCGAGCCAGCTCATCTGCTTTCCTTAAACAGCTAGGGTTTTTAAAAATATTGTTAAACAACTGTGGTAATTTTTAAAAAATGTTTTGTTAAAAGATCTTGCTACAGCAATGAATTCCATAGAAAACTAATATTCTCCTTAATTTTAAAGAAAGTTTTAGCTGTGTTACCTGCTTCATATTTTAATACAAGATGTCATATTGAGGACAAAGGCCTACTTGTGTGAGTAACTATCGAGTCAGTAAGGGTATTCACTGCTTCCTAGTCTTTCCAAAGCAGCCTTCATTATCTAGGGCATTTCAATTCACTTAATTCTTTTCTGACTAGCACTCCTATTTGCTAAATTATGTCATCAGAATAACCCCTGCCCTGTGCCTCTATACATTTTTATTACCTATCTTTCTCATAATGAGGTGGGGAAACTCTGAATACAATAGTCAAGTAATCAGGTGAAGTTCCGTAGACTGCAGGAATGTATTTGTAATTACTTGCTGTCACACCATGTTTCTGTCTGCATTAAAATAATTTATGCTATTCACAGAGTACCTAGATCCATAAATACATAATTTAACATTAAAATAGATAAAGTCATAGGCATGATCTCAACACAGCCTATTCTCAGTGCAAAGGGTTCATAAACTGAGTATCTCAGAGGTTTCTGGGAAATGCAAGTGATGTTTGTACAAAAAATGGAGTCTGACAATATTCAGTTAGTAAAACACATTATTTCTGTCCCCTTATAAAATTTCCTCTCCTTTATCCGTGCTGAAAAGGTGACAAAATTTCCCCTTATAGCTCCATTGTACTCCTCCAAGCTCTTCAAGAGGAGCAACGTTAGAATGTGCATATTCCCATGAATGGGACATTTAACAATTCTTTGCAGATCTAACACCATTTCTCAAAATATTTTAGTATTTTCTGTAGTCATTGCATTATTCTTAAAATAGCTGATGAAGAATGTCAGTATGACATCCATTTTCCTGATGCATGAACCAGAGAAAAAGGAACTGAATGATTTGCCTGAAATACCAACCTACAAAGCCTTTTCAAGAGCAGGAACCCAGGAGTTTTAAAGCAGAGTCTATTATCCCAGCCACAAAGAGCATGGCTTCAATGGCACCTCGGTACCACTTTGCAGCAGACTCCTTGGCTAAACTTTCAAACACTGAATTATCTGCCTGCACCGGTGCCGTGCTTGTCAGTGACCCAAGCACCACTGCCCCTGAGCCAGCACTACAATCTGTGCCTGCACTGCAGACATTGGCTCATCAGCATCAAGCTGGATCTTCAGAAACTCCTTTCCTGAACTATCAGTTTACCAAAAAGAGAAACTATTTGTATATTTAGGAAGCCAGTTGAATCCCACTTAATCTAGCAAAAGCAACTAGGCTTTGAAAAAAGGTCAGAGCATGAAGGAGAGAATGTTTTCAAATTGGGCTTTTTAATGTTCTGGGCAGTGACAGGTATTTATTTCATTCTTTCAAGCACTTGGCTAGCAACTACAATTCAGAATTATCACAACTGCCATTTCTCAAGAGCTATATAAATCAAGTTATCTTACCAGCTTAGCAGCTTTCTACATTTCTACGTTGGGTGAGTATGAGAGACGTTTGCCTGGAGTTTTTCCAACCTTAGATTCCATTCACAAGATTATCACAGTGGTGATAGGTTTGTTCAAGGCTTTGAATTTGTGCACACAGATTCTAATGGGTTCATTGCTAATTCACTGGCAATAACTGTTAGGTGAACTAATTCTTCTTAGATTAGTTTTACAGAGGCATAAAATTCCAATGGCTTTCCTCATTTGAAAGAGACTTGAGGACTGGGTATTTATGAGCATAAATTCTATGGGTCATTAGAGGAATTTGGTTCACTAAACCCCTATGGGCCATTTTAAAATATCTTATCTGATATACCCAGTACAATTATTCAATCAAACACTGCAACTTTTATTTATTATTTTTGGCCAATGGCACATTCCTGGAACCTCTGAGTATATACAGGGTATATACTCTGCTTTTTAAATAGCAATTTAATAGCAGCACTGTCTAAATAAGGGTATTTACTTAAATCAGTTATTTTCTGAAATATTCAAGATCTGCCACTTGTCTTTAAAAACTTCTTTTGCATCTTTAGAAATCACATTAATTAAAACAAGGAGAAGTTTTCTTAATGTATTTGCAAGTAGAATATTAACAAATTTCCCTAACTCTACAAAAGCTATTGTATACTAGGTATCACCAACCTGAACTGAATTATTACTGCATGGTAATAATGTCCTCAAAATAGAAGTTTATAACGTGAACACTTAAACTCACGTAATGAATGCCAATTATTCTATTACTCTGCTCAGTGTATAATTACAGAAACTGGAGAATATTCTGGGCTTGCAGTTTCTCTATTGTTGGACTGTTTGGTAAACTTGACTGGCAGCTTCTCTGTTAATTTTTTTTTAACCAGCAGGGAATCAAGTCATGCAGCCATTTTGAGTGACAGCTAAAGAATACTGACTAATGAGCAAACACTCCACACTGCATTTTAAAAATGCAAACACCATCCAGGAAAAGGAATTGAAGTAGCCAATTTGTATAATAAATGACTTTATAAGGCATGCATGATAACAGAATTGAGGAAAAATGGGGTGCCAGTCGAGGTGGGCTCAATTCAGCAGGCATCCACGGCACAGGATGCCTTTACATCTTGAAAGGCAAACACTGCATACCTTGGCTAAATTGTCAATTAATTAAATAAGTTGCTAATATAATCAGTTTGCACAGTTTTGGTTTCCTGGGATGAAATTAATGAAAGAACCCTTTGCACTTTTGAAGACAGACACTTACATAATCACACATATTTGCCATAGGAAATGTAGGTCCTCAGCCTTCGGAGTAGGAGGACGGATTGAGGGAGTTTGCCAACACATTATCCTGGGATAAATTAAAGCAGCTTGAAGGTGGCTGTCACTTGCCTTTGCTGCCGACAGTTTTAAAGGATTATTGATTCAGCTGACGAGCTTTGGAGGAGTGTAGCCACGTCGCCTTTCCCAAGGCCACAGTCTTTGCACAGGAGGGAACAGCTACTTGTCTTCCAGGGCATCAGGGGATCATTGCACACCAGAAAGCTCTTCCACAGTCCCTGGCTGTGAATTAAGGGCTGCTCTGTGGTGGGAGTAATTGCCTGTGCTTGTGAAATAGGTCAGCCTGCCAAGCAGCGCAAGGCTCCTTCCTCAGCTGCAAAGCATCAAAGCCTTAGAAAACCATCTAAGTTAAATGTTTGTGGGAGAAGACCGTGAGGAAGGGAGGGAGGAAGGAAAGTTGAGCAAAGGTTTAATGCATTGTAAGCACCCAGAAAACACCTGCGAGTCTTTCTGTGAGGAAAAATAAGGCTCACCAGAACTGCTTTTCAGTAGAGGCACACAGCCACACAGAAGAAAAAGAGTACTGCTGAGAAACATAAAGAGCTGTTTTTTAATTCTCTCTTGTGCTGGCTATACTTGCCAACATTTCACCTTAGGGGTAAAACTTCTTGTTTGTTGACCCATGGCACAACAAGGTGCAAAGGCAATGCATAACTCAATAGGATTTGAGTCACGTTAAATCCATCATAAGAAATATGTGAAATGTCCTGCTTCCAGTTTCAAAAGTAACTTAAGCTTCAGCAGTAATTAAGTGCTTAACCCCCCTGATGTCAGTGGGACTTAGACATTAAAGCACTTCAGATGAAATCCTATGGGCCAAGATCTCCACATCTAAAAATAACATCGATGTTAAGTTTGCTATAAGACTCCTACTACAGCTCAAAATAAATCCTTACGTTGAATCCTTAGTGCCAGTTCCAATTCAGTTACAGTTTTGGAAGTAACCTGAGGGCACATTGACCCAGTCCCTTGCCGAGAACACGTTCACTGCCTGTCTGGGAAAATTAGTTTCCCCAAGACTTGAACTATGTTTTCAGTGGTAGTATTCTTCTGCTAACTGTTAAAATTTTCCTATGCTGTTTCCAGGGCTCTATCCAGCTAAGATGCCTGTGTATCATTTTTTATTCCTTCAGTTGGTCAGGCACCCATGAACTTGCTTTTCTTCTGTGCTGAGGCTCCTGCTTAAACAATAGAACTCAATGAAAAACCCAAGATAAGGCTATTGCACCATTAGAATGACCTTCCAGGAGGGAAAGTAGACATGACCAACTTTTTTCCTGAATTAACTTAATACAAATGCTCAGAAGAAGCAGCAGTATAGCAAACTGCTTCACTAAGTTTACCCAGCTGAAACACCAAAAAGCAAGCCCAGAAATATTTAAAAATCCTATCCGTGACTCTAATGGAGGAGAAATTATTTTTGCTCCCTTATAATTTGTGATTATCTTCTGTAATCCAAAGGAATCCTGTGCCATAAATTTCTTACTTTGAAAATTTTGGTTTTATTCAGAAAAATTTCAATAGGTGTCGAACATACCTCGGGAATTTTCAAGGTTAATTGTCAAATCCTTCATGACATCATGACAGCTTCTCTGTGGTAAATATAGGCTTGTGATCAGCAGACTGTCAACTGTGTTTATTTATAAGCCAGTGTTCCTAGAAACACATCTAAAGGCTATACTTAGAAGTTGTGCCACAATACTGCAGTGCTGCAAAAACCGGTCACATATGGAGGTAAACAGTTTTGAAAGGTTAACCCTCCTCACTTGTGATATGCTCTGACATCCTGTGGGTATCAACTGGCTGAACACAACACAAGAGGAAGAGCTGTGGGTATGTCAAGAAAGCAGACAGTTGCTTATTTGGATGAAAAATTGCAGCTTAAAACGGTAGGATGGGAAATCTGCAGGGTACAGTAGGAAGGTCAATGATATGGATGTTAAGACTGGGACAGGCTCACAACTGACTTAGTCCTCAGTGAGTTTTATGCCTGAGATCATGAATATTTATTCTAAGTAATCAATTATTTATATTAGATAGCATGCAAGTACATTTATTATAAATATGTTTTAAATACAGTATTAGTTAAAAAAGGCAAGGCACCTAGTCACTCTAGACAAGCATGCAAAAATTCTCGAAAAGATTTTCAAGGTCTAATTTTGTGCAGACTTAAAATAAACATGTCTCACACTCATCTGTTCTGAGACAATCTCCTAAGCAAATATGAGCTGAGTGTCAGTGAATTCAGTTTGGTATGCACTCCTCTTCCAGCTAATAGAGCCTACACTATCAAACAACTCTTTCAATTAAAGTTCCCTCAGTATTTATGACTGAAACTCAAACATCCTTGTAAAATATTATGTTTCTATTCTCATTTTATAAATTAAAAACTGAGAGACTCCTTTAAGAAATGTGGCTTGTTTAACCGTTTTTTTTTTAATGTTTGGGTACTGATGAACCATTAGTTCATCTCATTCTCTCCATCTAGCCATGTTAGGTATTTTTAGAAATCAAATGTGATCTGACTCAAGTCTTTGTCCTTGGTAAAAGATATCTAGGTAAAATTTAATGGCTGGGGAGATACAGACCATAGGCCCTTAATTCCTATGAAACTCCAACTGTCCCAACCAACATAATGACCTCCAGGAGAAGTTGCAAGATAATCCATTTTCCCGCGTCTCATGTCCTTCCTTTTCTACAGTGTTCTATATTCTCTTGTGAAGAAGAACAGATAATTCCGTGGTTAAGAATATTTTACAGAAAGCATCATACTTTTTCCCTTTAGCCCATCAATAAGTCTTCAAATACATGCACAGCTCTAATATTTCAGAAGGTATATTCCACGGAGACAAAGAGATAAGAATGAAATGAACAAAAACCCCTCACCCAGTAGATAAGGCATAACTTATACCAGTCACATGTAGTCCAAGACAAAAATACACCACTTTGGTAATGTCCAGCGAATTAAAGACAAGTTATAGGCCATTGTTTATATGTCCTTATTCATACCAGGTAGAATTGCCCTGTTCCCACAATCCACCCACATGTGGATTTTTGCTTAGTTAAGGGAAGTATCAGAAAAAGTTGGATACTTAATTAGTTGATTCAACAGACACAGAAAACATCTTGTGATAATTCCCAATTTTTCTCAAATATTTTTAAAGTACCTGATTACCTGCAAAGAACAGTGTTAATGGGTCATTATTTTTTATTATTAAAACAGAAAACGAGAAACATAAAGAGCAATGAAGAAAGATTAAGGAGATAGGGTTGCTACACAGGCTCAGGCAAAGATGCAAGAAATCTCATATGCAAGATGCAAGGATGCAAGAAGCCTCTGGCAATGGCCCAGATCAGTCACCTTGGGAAAGGTACACAAATAGGACAGCTGTACTCTTCTCTTTCCCCAAATGTGATTTTTGTTTCAGTTGCCTTCAATGCTCTTTCCCTTTCATGACTGCTTCCAGCTTTGCTTTGGATTTGTCTAACATTTACCACCCAGAACATCCTCACACCTTAAATATACCCTATATGAAAATCACATCTGTTTATTCATTCTTAATGTACCATCTGCTAAATCCATATCACCCACATCAGACAATGTACCAAATGAAACTGAAAACCACTGGTTACTTCTCATTGCACTTGCAAGTTATTATTTCATATACATCATGGGAGCTGTCAGATTTCAGAAAAGGTTGAAAACACAACCCATATGTGTTGAATGTCTTCAATGTAATAATGCATCTACTTTTGTTCTCCAGAGAAGAGGAACTGCCACTAGGACAAAGAAGCTGCAGAGTTGAATCAGGCACTGTATGATTGACTCATCCCTTGTGGACAAAAGCCAACGTTAGGTTTTTCCTGCTGTATAGTGGGCTGTTCCAGTCAGAAATATGAGGGAGAAAATGACACAGCTTTTCAGTAAACTCCCCAAGGATAAGACCAACCCAAAATGTCTGCCTGTACAATACATTCTATTTATTTGCTAATCTTCACTTTTATACACTGTAAAGAGCAGTGAAATAGTTAATAGAGTGGTCTCAGCTCAATAACTGCCACTAAAAACCTGACAACACATTGACACAAAGAAGATATTTCACAGTGCTCAACACTGTTTCTTCAGAATTTCTGTAAATACAAGCACACATCACCTTCTCTATCTGTAGTTGTTTAAACTTTCTTCATAACTACACGAATCAGGAACTTTAGATATAACTAAACTGAGATTCTGGAGAACAAAATACCAGCATCAAACAAAACCAAGTTACCTTCCAACTCATCTGAACTGAGCTTCTGGCAGAAGCAGCAGAAGTTTTATGTGAGATTTTTCTTACTTTAGTCTCAGTTTCTGAGACTGTACAATTATCACAGCACACACCAATATGTCAGACACATCCTGTTGAAGAGGGAAGAAACTGGAAGAGAACCAGGTTGATTAAAGTCAGAAGATCCACATGAATTTCTTATAGACACAGGAAATAACATGATAAAATGGAAGCTTTCAATATATCAGTCAGTCAGTATCTCTGTTTATAAACCAATGAAGTTTGAGTCATCAGACCTGCTGATGTCGTTTATAGGAAGAATAAAAGGAGTTAAGACAAGAGTTAAAAACCCCACATAATTTCAACACGCACCTTTGCAATGAGCTTGCATGGAAAGCAAAAAGAAGCTATTAAACCTGCTGACCTCAACTTCTTTCATTACTAGATTCCCTTTCCTGGTTTCCTCCAGAAAATAAGAATGGAGAACTGATGTCTCCTTGTAAGAGGAGTGATTATTTTGAATTGATGGTGAAATCAACAGGATGTGTACAGGACCTACTGCCCTCAAAGTCCCTAAATGTTGCTTACCTGGACAATTGTTCTAGGTTCAATTTCGGCAATTAGGCAATTTTTTTAAGTATCGGCCCTAGAGCTGTTATGGTATTGTATTCTGAACCAGCAGTTCCAGTTAGCTTTGGCTAGTATTAGTGACAGGTACTTTAGATTGAGGGTCCATGCAGCAAGTTTTTCTTTCCCTGTAGCAGTTCCATGCATGTATTTCTGTGGGTTGTATAGGAAATTTCCCCACTGGTTAACGAAGGGGCTATGTATGGTTTTGTCATGGTGACTGAATCTGCCGCTGTTTTCTTGGCAAGGATGGCCAGCTTGTGGCTTTTGCAGAACTTCATCACAAGGGACATTCTGCAGTGAGAGCAATGTACACTGTAGCATACACTACCAGTTGAAAATATATACAGAAAAAATATATTCAGTATCTTGTACTGTTACAACATGTAGCAATGAACGCTAAGAAAACACCTTCACTCAGTAAGCCTTGTCTACAACTTACGAAAAAAAGAAAGAAGGAACCTTCTACCTGGAAAAATCTGTGTTATAGGCAACAACACAACTCCATTGCATGGAGTCTGAAGGGTTTGCTAGCTGAATAGATTACAATGCTCACCTTAGTTATGGCAACCTCTTGCTCAGCACATCAATTTTCATCTTATAAAGAAATAAATTTCTTCAATAGGGGAATTGGCATGTTTCTGATCTACTTGCACTGCCTGAATGATGTAATAGATGACATAGTGGAAGTTTTCTCCTTCTTTATGGTGACCAAGTGTGGCAATAGGAGCCTTTGCACTAATGGAGGTTTAGATTTTTTTATCAGACAAGTCCTGACCCATTTCAACATAATTTCACCGAAGGTATCTTGTATAAAGTCTAGTTTTTCTGTTTCCCTGTTTGCCAGTAATTGATGGCCAGGCCAACTCTGATTCATGGGTCATAAATAAATCTTTCATCTGGTTGATAGAACACGCTTCTATCAAAAACATACATAGGATTCATTGCTTTGCTGTGAAGAATTATTAATTATTGCATTATTTAGATTCTTAGCACAAATGAGTTTCTGTCCCATGGTCTGGGTATTTTCGTGTCATTTAATTTCACAATCAATCTAGTGTCTACCCCAGCCAACAATAAATGCTGTGACAAATAAATTAAATAAAAACCTAGTCACTATGCCTAGATTCCTCTATAAGAAACTTATGCAAAGATGAGCTTTCCAGAGAGTTTATAAGACAACACAGGCCTTAATCGTGTAGGAGATGCAGTCCAGAGCTCAGAAGTTCATCATGAAGAGCATTTTGCCAAATGCATGAACTTGTACCAATGGAGTTGCAGTACTTCAGCAATACCAGCTGCAACAGTAAGAAATGGGTTGCACCAAATTACTCAATTTAGAAGTGATAACAGCTGTTGTTTTGGCATGTTACTTGAAAGGGAGAACATGGAGAAGTCTTGCTTCCTGGGTTATTTTAGTATCTGTGCCTGCTATGTGGTGAGAGACTGAACTCTGCAATGACAATGTAAGATTAGACACTGTACTTAAATGCCCTAAAAGCACAAGAAAATGCAGTTGGTTATAGGCAGCCAAAGCAGAAGGAGGCTACTATATACTCCTGTGATATAAATCATGCCTGTTTGCTAATATCAGTAAGATCCCTTGCTTTCTCTGTGAGCTTCTCTCCATTTATCACCTTTCAGTCTGGATGGATTTATGCATGCCTCTTACAGAACTCCACACAGCTGTGAGCACACCACATCTACTTGTAATCCATACTGAAAAGACCTCATGACGGGAGAGCAATTACCCACAGGTACTCATTAGGTCCTCCAGAGGACAAAAGAGGAACAGTGTAAGGACCATATCACCCATCCTGTTAGACCTTCACTGCCTTTCACAGGACGAGTTCACAGCTTCTCACAGCTCTAGAAGAATCGGTGTTTGTAACTTGTCCCTTCTGTTGCCAGGAATGGGTGACTAGGTTATGTAACTTCTTTTCCACATTCAGATTCCAATCAGATTGGTATCTTTTGAGGATAGTATAGATCTGAGATGTTTTATCTACAAAATAACTAAATGAGGAAAGCCCAGCTGATGACCACTGGGAACAGCCTTCTAAGTCCGTTTGCGTGCAGCAAAACAAACCATTGTTGATGTGGGGGACTGCCAATGCATAGGAGAGTTTCTCTGACTATTCATCTGCAAGTCTATGAGGAAGAATAAAAGGCAGCAACGAGTTGCAGAAATGTTCAAGATAACGTCGTACTGTCTGCTACTGAAGCAACAGCAATAGAAAAACTGTTCCCAATTGCCATTGTAATAATTCACCAAGAATACGACTTCAATAAACACATAAACTTGTAGTGCTGCTTCATGGCCAGTGAACTTGGGATTTTCTGAATTAATTAAATTGCATTAAAAAAGCATCATCTCAGGGAAAATTCTGCCTCTGGTTGCCCAAAACACAACATTTGGCTTGGTAGGCGAAGCATTATAGTGTGTCTGGATTGTAAACATTATTCATTGGGAATACTAAACGGAAATTGAAGCTGATATTCATTCCAGGGTTGTCCCATCTACAAGCATCAAATACATATTAATGGGAAAAACAATACTGTAGTGGCAAATTGTATTATTTTTCTCTGGTCTGGATTAATACAGTCTTGCAGTCTTAGCAAATTTTAACTGCCAAATGGCTTTTTAGATAAGAAGAGTTAAATGCAAAGAGTAAGTAAGCATGCAATAAGTATTTTTTCTCATAAACAGCTGTTGAATTTCTAATTCTGATGTTCCTTTGATTCAAAAACTCCCAAGTGTTCTTTGGGTACCAGGTAAATATTTAAAAGAAGTAATACAGTGTTTATATGATGTGGATGATCTCTGATACTGTTGCTTAATTAAACAGTAAGGTTTACAGAGGCACAGCCCAAGGCACAAAGCTCTGTTTGATTTAGATCCTGGCTATCAGACAGCCATCAGGGTGTGGAAAAAGTGTTCTTAAACTAACAGCCACCTTTCATTAGATGACAGGCATATCTGTGGTAAGATATATCAGAGAGAGACCCTAGAGTCTAAAAACTCATTTGTTTTTTTTTAGTGAGCAGAACTAGAAAGAATTTACCTAAGGGTTTTCTGTTGGATTTGTGCATGAGTCCTGTTTACATTCCTATGTTGGATATAGTTTCTGAAGAAAGTGTAAGCTGTGTGTTTTATAATGGTAAACTTTCATATAGTATCTACCACTGAAGTGTTATGTAGCTGAAGTATTTTGATACTGCCAAAAGGATATCCATGCTGGCCAAAACCTTGAGAATTTAAACTGAGCAACTCTATAGCTGAA
>VWZT01006501.1:115052-220773 GCA_013397055.1 Pachycephala philippinensis
AAAAAAAAAAAAAGAGAGCATACTTCAACCTGAGCTAAATAATACAGATTTGCTAGGCAGCACTGTAGAAAACTAGGCACAGCTGCAAGATAACCAACTACATACTTCCTGATGGGATGCACAACATGGATATTATTGATCCAAGTCTAAACCAAAACAAGTTAATAACTTTTAGACTGATACGTTTTTACTGCAAAGTCTTTCAGGATCTTTGGCCCTTATGTAAGAATACCTACATATTATAATTAAATATGAAATATAAATATTAATAATATTACTTGTATTTGCCAGGGTAAGCTGACATCATAACTGTAAATTAATTTTATTGACAGTGATTTGTTTACAGTCTACTAGAGATTAGCTCTTTCTTACACTTGCCTCTGAAGATTTTGTAAGCTAAGTAGGGCCAGACTAGGTCAGGTCTAGAAGCCATTTAGAGGTGCAATGAAAATTTAGATATTCTAGTTGAATGTGTAAATGCTAAAGATTTGGTCTCACTTTTATCCAAGTATTTCAATTAAGCTGAAATATGGGTCTGTATAGAGAGTTCAAAAGGACTTTTCCTAACTTATGAAAGTTCAGTAGAAAAAGCAGTTGAAATGTAAACATGGTATTTCTCCACAGATATTAAAAGGTTTTGCTAAAATTATTTGGTTAGAAGTAATTCAGTGCAATTTCAAACGAATGACTTCAGACTCCTCTAGAAATCCCAGTTACAAATACAGTAGATTTATGGAAGTAATTTGGGACACAGTGGACACACAGCAAGATTTTGGTGCATAAGCATGATGAATACCTGATGAGTACGTGTGGCAATGAACCATTTTTCATTTTCCAGAAACAGAAGACAGGACAACGCTGTCTTCTCTTGTGTTCACAGCCTGGCCCAGTTTTCTGCAGGCCACTGCAATACTGGGGCAATGCACTGAGCGGCTGGTGTAAGCCCTGGGGCCTCCATCCATCCATTCTTCCATCACCAGAAATCCCCTCTAACAGCAAGGTTCTCTGTGAAGGTCGTGTCAGGTGTTAAGTTGCTACAGATGGGTATTGCACTTGAGCTCAGTAATAAGGCCCCAGAGATGAGCCATTTTTCCATGCTCTTGTGTGAGAACTGACTCGTTCTCCTTCCCCTCATTCCTCTATACTTTGCCCACCATTGCCATTGCAAGGGAAACCCTTTTCTTTGCTCTGGAAAGGTAACAAAAGAATCTGCCTTGATTTTCTCAGCCCCTGCTGATGTAAACACAGTTATGCAGTGCACTCCTTTGGTGCTGCATGGATGTGAAACGGTTCAAATGCACCTGTTGAGCTGGGATCAGATAAACACGTCAGGGATTGACTCATCGCTGCCATTGCAGCTGCTAAGAGGATTTATACACCAGATGGAACACTTGGAATTGCTAAACGAAAGTTACATCATTCAAAGGTAACATTCAATCTCTCTAGTGCATTTTTGAAAGGAATGTCAGACTCATTTCCAAGAGCTTCTTTGATAGTGCTGATAATACTCCCATCAACCAGGATCTTTGTAGAAAGACTCAATAGTTTGCAGCCACATAATGGTCACTACAGATATTAAGAGTTGCTGATAAAATCTTAAATGAGGAATTCATTTCTGCCAAGTTACTCACCTAAGACTATGTCATTCACACTTATTTCAAGGTAACAGTCACGTGGACATCTAAATACATTGCAAATGTTGATTTCTTGATAGTCTCAACAGCCTGAGAAATTCTTTTTTTACGATTACTTTTACCAAGTAAAACATTAGAAATGTTAGGGGTGGCCTTCTTACATCAAAAGGTCTTGTCTTTCCTTTCCTGTCCTTTCTTGAACTACTCTTAAAAATGCCATCTTTAAGAATGAACAAGGAGCTTATTGATACTCCCAAATATCCAAGGTTAAAAAAGCCTCTCAAAGATAAGGATCTTCAAAAAAATAGCAGGCTCACATTTAACATGGGATGAAAAATTAGAGTGGACAGGAAGAGAGACACTTCGGATCTGAATTTTTAAACTTAGTGAACATGGATTTTTATTATCAGTAAAATTAAAGCAGAGTGAGAGAGCTATCTAAGGAAAAGAAACCCCCACAGCATAGCCCAGATAACCATCAGTTCTGTTATTCTTCCAATATAGAAATACATTAAACATCCATGAAGAAACTGACTTTAGAGGTATTCTAGGTCCTGTAAACATTGGTGACTTAGGAATTAGGCATCCTGGATTTTAGACTTTGTGCTTGATGAAAATGGGACATTAATTTTATTTAGCTGCAATCATCTTCCTTTAATGTAAAAGAGAGGTAAGAAGAAAAAGCTGTACATAGTTATTCTGGATAAAAAGCATATATAGGAAGAGATCATTTCTAAAATGAAGAAGGTAAAGATACTGTTGTGGATTCTGACTACTCCAAACCCAACGAAGAGAGGTTTGCCTGGATGTAGAAGCTTGTGAGCACCATGGTTTAAGTAGAGTCTAATCCCCCTCCATTTGCTCTGTATCCAAAACAGTAAATAATATTTCAATTTGAAGAAGCTGCTGGACAATCATTTCAGTCGGCTGCTACCTCAGCTGACAGACAAAAACAGACTGCAAAACTCACGTTGTTACTGAAAACGTTAGGGGCTGCTGTGTAGATGTAAGATGAAAAGTGGTCAGGCTAAGTAGGGCAGCATTCTTTCAGAGAAGGAAATTAAGTCTCTGGGAAACTGCTTGGAAAGGATAACTCACATTATACTGATAACTTCACCCACAGCCCCTGTGATGCTGCATGTTGCACCACAATTCCCAGTGCCGAGATGTATCCCTTGCTCTTGGCCTCGGAGAGGTACGAGGCAAGACAAGGAAGATGCTTAAGGACCAATCCCTAACAGCCAAATCCTGGTTGAACCAGTTGGAAAAAAGGAAGAAAAAGCTGAATTACAAAACCTCCTGGGCTTAGGAACTTTGAAGAGACTGGTGCTTGCAGCCAGATGAGGCTGAGGTGGGTCCGTGCAGTGAGGACAGCAAGCACCGGCACTCTGCTGTGCCAAGGGCAACAGGGCTGGGTTCCAGGTTGTTTTTCTTTTTTTTTAAGTAAACTGACCATGTGGAACAAGATGCCTACACTGTGCCTTACAACTCAACAAATCATTTTAATCTTCCAACTGCTGTGCGAAATAAGCAATCCTTGCTGAGCCTCTGAGCAGTACGCTCAGTTGCTCAGTCTCTACTGAGGTGAGTGCACTGTGCAGGTTTGGATAAGGAAATTTACTGTCTTAATTTTATCTCAGGTGCAAACAAGATAGGGGGGAGGTTAGGAAATGAGAATGAGGTCTTGCAGTGATTCAGAGGCTGAGACTGCACTGAAAATTGGTCATTTTAGAGTTATTATGGTTAAGTCTCTGCATTATTCTATTCTCTAGCTGATTCGGGTCACTCAAAATAGGAACAAAGTAAAAAATGGAACACAGAAAAGTGTTTGGATTCAGATTTTACACAGCTGAGCTCAGTGAAAATAAACCATTACCCAATAGGACTAAAATAAAGACAGAATCCTGTTCAGACCAGACTTAGGACTAGTCTTTAAAGAGCATAAAAATACGTATTTTTAGCTCAACTGCTGATTGACTTTACCTCTCAAAGCTTGCTTTTTTTTTGTTAACGACTAGCTCACACTGTAAATTATTTATGTTTTACATTGAAAACCATTTTTTGTGTGTATGTGAAAAGACCAGAGGGAAAAAATGTAACACATGGAGTGATTTGACTTTATCGCAGCATGTCCTTTGCCCTTTCTAGATCTCAGAAGCACAAAACAAGTTACTGTCCTGACCTTGGAAAGAGCAGTTGCTGAAAACTGAATTCCTTATTGTTGTTTTTCCTAATGACAGTAAAGCTGGCCAAACCATTTCTAACATACAAGCATTTGGTTTCATTCATTCAGGCCCATTCAGATATTCTCACAATACTTTTACATTCGACCTTCTCCAAGCAAACCTCTAATTTAACTAACAGCTTTCCTACTAAACCAAGTTTTTTGGGTGGAGAGTGCAAGTCTCTCCTACTGGAAAATAGGGGTGAGATCTTCCAGCCCACCTCTCTTCTTATCCACAGCACTCCCAGGTGCCTACTCCATCGTTTTTACTCCTGCCCTCCCTTGTGCCAGCAGCAACCCTTGTGCAGGTTGGCAGTTGGTGGTTTGGCAAGATGATCTGGTTGAAAATTTGAACAGTTTGTTCATGCACAGCGCTGGTTTTAAGGGGATCTGTGTGGGCCCAAAAGTCCTAGAAGTAGAAAACAGAAAAGTAGGAAAAGTGCCAAGAAGAGGGTGTGAGGACTAAGCATTTAATCAGGAATGTGACTTTAAATTGGTGGAAGTTCCTTGAGACACTGGACATGAATTTTAGGTAATAGTTACTTAGTCTTTCCTACTTTGAGAAAACACTAAATAGAAAAATGCTTTGAAAAGAATTAATGTGTTGCAGTGTCTGGATCTCTGTGTGAGGCATCTTCTGTGGCTTCAGCTGTTTCATTTCAGTGATCAGAGGCCACTGTTATCTTAAAGATGTACACAGTCTGCTTTGGCAGGGCTAAAATTTCTGAAGGGCTACCTTGAAAAATGCCATTTGAACAAGAAAAAATAGATCTTTTATTCCATAAGATGTGCTCAAAGATATTTATTAGCTATATAGTCCCTAGCACAGACAATTAAGTGTGCCCAGATTCAGCTGAATGCATAGATGAATGCATAACTTTAAACAACCAAATGCACCCACATCTAGGAAAGTATTTGAAGTGAGGTGTATTTTATTTATAATAAGATTCAATAAAAGCATTCAAATACCTAAGGCCAAGTACTTGCTTAAGGATTTTGCTGAATTATAGTCTAAAGGAGAAATACAGATTTGAAAAATCAATACAGTCATCTACAAAGAACTGACCGTGGAGTGCTAGGGTGATTTTTTTGTTCTTTAATTGGTTTATATTTTAATTGGTTATATTTTTTTTTTCCAAACTTGTGCTTTTAATGGGTAAAGGTCTCATCCCACATACTTTTGACTCAGCAGTAACACTGGCTTAAAAAGTCCTTATCTTCTACGTCTTCTGTCTCCCCCATATGCCTTGATTTTCACCTCATCTTCAGAAATATCTATATTACGAGGGAAGCCTTTGAGAGAAACAGGAGTTTAAAAAACCTGACCATTTAAGTTTTCCAGTTTTGAAGGTAATGCCATAAGTAGCTACAACAGCACAAATGTGAGTGATCAGCTTCAGGAGGGGGCAGGAATGAATAGATTGCTTTGAAACTTGTGGTTACAGGCTGAATTTGAATGACAAATTTATGAACCCAGCAGTTGTCAGCATCACTTAAGATACATAAAAATTTGTGTGTCTTTCTACTGCTTAGGTGTGCAAATGATTAGTTTATATGCAAATTAAATTACATGCTGACTATTTACATGCTGACTGTGGATTTCTTTAAAAATGATGCCTTAAGAATGATTCTTTGCTGCTAAGGTACTGGAAGAACAATATTGAAGAAAAGTATGGGGCACGGTTTGTTTCTTTCAAATCTAATCGACTTAATGTACAAATTAAAAGTGTGCTGCTCTTGCCTCCAGTAATGTAAATTCAGGATATTCTTAAAAGTGGCATTACTGTCTTACTTCAGCAACCATGAGAATTGTGCACCTGAAATTTAGGGCTGAATCCTGGTTTGTAGAAAGGTGTCTTGGTGCTCTTTTGACTACATAAGGGGCAAAAGCTTTCCTAGGGCTGACACACTGCTGACTGACAGAGAACTATAATCATAATACTCCAACATGCATTGAGTTTCAGGGGCAAAACTAGATGTTTTCCCCAGCTGATACAAGGGAAGAACAGGGAGCTGTCTTGCCCTGCCCTGCTAGCCCTTGCTTAGAGGTGCTTGAAGACTGAGAAAAGTCATCACTTAGACGATGCACAAGCTGAAAAAGCAACACTCCTTGCAGGTTTGTTAGAGACTCAAGGATCATTTGGGTAAAGACTGTAGTGGTGCTTAGGTATTGTGTTCTTCGCACAGCTTAGACTGGTTGGTCATGAATGACAGCTGCATGGAACTGAAATAGAGGAAAACAGGACAGATGGTTTATAGCTGGACTCATACTGTGTCACCCTGACTCCTCTAAAATGATATTATTGGAGAAGAAAATGGACTATCTATGTAGTTCAATGAAGGAACTTTTCAATGTAACTTGAGAGCATCAAATCTTGTAAAAAAATGTAAGAATTGTAAAATGTCTGTGGTTTTTAAGCATACCCAGAAAACCTAGTGCTGTTAAAAAATCAGAATACATATGCTTGGTTACTTTACCTCCCAAAATAACCACGTGAGCCTAAATTGACAAAAAACTAGGGGGAGGAAAGAAGCAATTAAAGCTGCACAAAGAATTAGGTTGGCTGTAGTTATTGTAGGAGGTTGCTATTTTCTTCCTGTAGAGGAAGGATTGAGATCAGCTGTAAGTTGTGTCATTATCTGCGATTCTTTTAACAGCAGCATGGTGAAAAGCTGCCAAAGCATTTAAAATTAATTCAATCAGGCTAAGAGGAGTATGTCAAACTGACTTCTTTGCCTGCAAATTACAAAATTATCTATAGTTAAAATTAGCTTCTAACCATTCTGGAGAGGGAGGAGATGAGCTCCTACAACCACTGTATCCTGTGATGAGTCTGTGATGTAGGCTTGATGGCCCATCAGCAGGACTTGCAAAGTCACTTGCTGTTGGTAGAGCTGTTGAGGTGTATACACGATGCACATGTGATTACCACTGCAAAATGAAGGAGGTGATAATAGTAACTCTAAACTATGAATAGCGGGTTATTATCATGAAAAAAATAAAAACCATCTAGATACTGAGTTATGTTCTCATTTCTCTTCAAAAATCAGCACAGCATAGCCTACTTAAGCCTTGCGTAAAGTAAAATTAACTTTTTGACTTTTTACTATTGGCTAGAAATGCCAATAAAATTTCCCTTAGCAAATTTGATTTCAGCCACATCTATCTTCTGATTATTGTCCTTCAGCACAGGGACCATTACAGTCAATTACATTGTTATCTGACTCAAACATGTGGACAGCTCAGTCAGTGACTTTAATTACTTTCTCATCAAAGCCATGTTGGACAGTCTCTGAAATTCCTTCTTTGCCTCCTAGGACATTGTAAAGGACAAATGATTTTTGCATTCTCTTCATCAAACATGACAGGAAATCTTTTTGTTTAGTTTTCTCAAGTCAAGTTCCACCAAAAAAATGTAGGTATACCTGGATTGTCAATGGGCTCGTATCCCTTGAGATCTGGCAGGCATTGTATACCTTTAGCTTCATGGATTATTTTCAAAAACAACAGGCAAAAATCCACATCTTCACTCAAAGTCTGAAATATTAACAGAATCCTTTCCTTAAATCATTCCCTTCACAACGCAAAAATGTTTTCAAGTGGTCTCCCCTGGAATGCAGATTCACAACATCCTGTGCTTACATGCAAATCGATTGTGCTCTGCCTTGCCAGAATTACTGGATGGAGCATATATGTTTTTTCACACTGAGTGGGGCTTCTGGTCCTAGCTGTAACTGCCAAGACACCTCTCTGCAGTTACTCTCTATCTTGCTCTAGAAATTCAAAGCATCACATCATCAACAGCAAGAAAAACCCCTCAAACTGTTTGTAGATTATTTCAAATGTGCAATGAACTTAATAATACTTAAGTACTTGTCATTACTAAAGTCCATGGACAGGTGGATAAAGAGAGAAACAGGATGCAATTACTGGGTGTTCATATCATCAAAAAAGGATGTTGCATTATTGTAGAAAGCAGGGCAAATACCTATAGCAGAGGCATCTCATAAAAATACTAAAAATAATTGCCCCATGGGGCCATAATTAAAAAGTTTTTAATCAAGAACACTTATTTCCACAGAAGGTGTATTTCAAATGTCACTGATTTCTGTTTGACAGCTGCAGCTGCCAGTCCATGCATCTAAAGGTGACATTTCAGCCAATGTTTGAATAAAAATAATCATGGCCTCAGACAGAATAAAATTCCATGAAATTATAGTCTAAACACTGTTGCCTTTAGAACAAACAAAACTGCAGCTGTTCATTTCATGAAAAACAGATTTAGACACGTGCAATCAGGGTGAGAACTGCTCAGAGATGTGATAGCTCTCTGATTACAAAAGGGACAATTACTCCTACACGGTTTCTAGAATCAATGAGGGACCTAAGTCACCTAGTCAAGCTCCTGCTCAGAGCAGCATCAACACTGAATACAAGCCAAGAGATTTAAGTCTATTGATAATCTCCAAGGAGGGAGGGTTCACAGCCTCTCTGGACAATCTGTTCCATGATTAATTGTCTTCTTGACGAATTTTGTTCCCTCTTAACTGCAGTCAGAACATCTCTTGTTTCAATTTATGATCACTGATTCCCGTACTCCTGTTGGGCAACACAGAGGAGAACCTGCCAAGAGGAGGGAGCAATATCTCCTACAAATTTTCCCTAAGTATCTCTGCTACTGGCCACTGTCAGAAATAAATTATTGGTGTAGCATGACCTTCAGTTTCATCAAGTGCAATGCCTCATGTTCCTATGACAGAACCTCCATCACTTTTCTACATAGACCACTGACTAATAATTACTAGTTTTTAACACTTCTGCTCAGCACTGATTAATGTATAGAAAAATGAAGGAAAAGAAAGGGTCTAATCTACAGATATTACAAAAGATGTTTGTCATTAAATGCCTTGCATGTAATCTAGATAACTGGATATTTTTTCTTGATAAAACAACATATGGGACACATCATTTAACAACAGAACCTGGTGAATTACAGAGCAGGGATGAGGAATAGAAAAGAGCACTGAGAAAGAGGATGCAAAAAACCATGTAGGTGCCAAACTTGCATTTGTTAGCGAATGTGTCACTATGATTCTGAAGTGGAAAGTATCATCTCCGACTGCTGCAGCACTTTTGCACCTCTGTCCTTACATAAATGTGCAAGAAGAAGAAGTTGCAAGCGGTACAATGGAGGCGGGGGTGCACGATTACAGCCTCCCCCACTCTGGGAGGCACCCAGGCATTGCTGAAAGAAAAAAACAGGTTCAGACCTGAAGGAGTGCAGTTTGGAGGTGAGGTTGAAGCTGTTGCAACCAGTGACCTGACTGGTTTGTTAGCATGGGACAGAAGCAGGTTTGGGCAATGCAATGGAGTGCTATCTCATGATAAGAAGACTGTTCAATAGGACTTAAGTAGAACTGCTGTCAGGCAGTAAAGTGGGCTGGTATTGAGTTTGTGATCTGAGCACACTCTCCTGATCTCTTCAGAGAGTTCACATAGACTGGCAGAGCGAGCTCAAATGTACCATTTAAATATGTCACAATAATTTCTGAGTTTATGTTGCATATAGAGGCACATGGGGCACTGGGATTTCTGTGCTAAAGCTTAAGGAGAAAGTTCTGCATGCACTGCCTTCTGTCCACTATTCTTTTGTAACCTCTGCCTTCATCTGCTTAATGCTTGGAATTCTTAGTGTGTGCTGTAAAACCTGATACTTCTTAAAAGAAAATAATTTACTTTAGGATAAGTTTGTAGAGGGAAACTGTACCTTTTATTGTAAAAACTTCACTTATATCCTCAGAGCATCATGATTCCAATGTTATTTGAAATTCAGACAAGAGAGAAGCGGATCGCACGCCATTTTTAGAACTGTGATCCTCATTGGCTCTATCAAACCATACACTAGAGGTCTTCAATTGGCACGTCCAAAAAAAGAAAAAGAAAAAAAAAAAGAAAAAAGAAAAAAAAGATATTTGAAAGCCAAAATGTTCTCCCAAGTAATTGTTTCTTAAAAACACAAAGTAACTTGTAAATGTTCCTTAGAAGCACAAAGTGTGGCAGATCTTTTGCTCTTTTTAATTTTAATTTCTTAGTTTTTAAAACTTTTTAGACTTGGTTTATAAAAAAAATAGTGGTAGGGGTTTGGTTTCTCTTGTTTCTTATTGAGGTAGTGCATAGAAGAACATATCTTTGGGCACTTATAAAAAAAGTGTAATCATTAAGGCACTGCAAGTAGGATATGGGAAATTTGTACAGATTTCACAATTGTGCTGTGGACTTCCCTTTTTACTCTGGAAAAATGTTTAAAAAACCTAATACCCTTCTCCTCTAAACTTTGTCTGTTTACATACTCATTTCACTTGAGAAGAGACAATAACCTAACAAATGAAGGCAGAGTACAATGTGGACCAAGAGAAATGCAAATCCTAGTCTGTTTACTGTAACTACATGTACTAAACTGGTGATGATGGCAGTTAGTTAAAATATTAATTGCTGCAAGTATGTAATTTTCTCCCTGAACACACAAGTATTTTGTCTAGAAAGGTGCAGAAAATTTTTACAAGGCCACAGATAAGCAAGCTTCATATGCATTTTTGTGAGGTATAAGGGACTTCAAGTTTTAACATTTAGTTTATACCACTAATTCATGCATTAAGTGGTGCCACTTGAACTGATTTAAGAAATTGCCACCCTCCCTGCCTTGAATTGGTTTACACCTCCACACCTCCCCCGGTGTTGTCATGGCACATGTGAAATCATGGCTCTGCAGCAAACTGGATCAGTTATGTCACCCAGCTAAAATTGTTTCTGTCCATGTTATTCTTCAGCAGGATTAGTTCTGCACAAAGAGACAGTGGGGGTGGGATGGTTGGGCCCAGAGGTTGGTGGTTAATGGGATGTATTCTTCCTGGAGGCTGCTGAGAAGCAGAGCATCACGGGGGTCTGTCCTGCGACCTTTGTATCTTTGTCAATCACCTGGAGGATGCAAATTGCACACTCATCAGATGAGCAGATGGCACCACACTGAGGGGACCGGCCAATATGCTCCAAGGCAGGGCTGTTCCTGGACAGGCTGGAGGAACAGGGCAACAGGAAACTTGTGAAATTCAGGAAGAACAGCATAGTCCTGCCCCTGAAAAGGGAGAATGGCTGGCAGCAATTCAAACGGGGGACAGACTGGGAGGGAGTAGCTCCAGTGAAGAGGTCCTGAGGACCATTGCAGACAGTAAGTGTCACATAAACCCCATGTTCCCTGGTTAAATGGCATCCTCAGTAGTGCCATTAGAAGCATAGCCTGTAAATTGAGGGAATTGATGCCTCCATTTATGCAGCACCTGTTAGGCCACATGTACATACATACATACACACATACATACATGTCCAGTTTGAGGCCCCAGTACAAGGTCAACTGGACTGAGTTCAGCAGAAGTTCACTGAGATGGTCAGGGGCTGGAGCCCTTGCCCTTTGAGAAGATGCTGCAGGACAAGGGCTTGTTCAGCCTGGAGAACCTACAAGATTCTCAGTAAGATGGAGCCAGGCTCTTCACAGAAGTGCAGGGTGGGAGGATGAAGGCAATGATGTTAAGTTGAAAGAGGTTGAACAAGAGGTTCAAACCAAACAGAACTAAAAACCTTTTTCCCCATGAGGGCAGTAAGACACTGTCACAGGCTGCCCAGAGTGGTTTTACAGTCCCCACCCTCAGAAATGTTCAAGATCTGACTGGATAAAGCCCCCAGCAGCCTGGTGTGACCATATTGCTGCTTCTGCTTTGAGCAGAGGCCGCTTCCAACCCCAGTGACTCTGTGATTCACATGAAAGTCAGGGAATGTTTGAACTGGCTCTGCTATGGACGAAACATATAAAGAAGTGTGTTATTTATCCCCAGGATCAAGCAGTTGGGCCATATTATGTCAGCAAATGAGACACAATACTTTCAGCCCCTAAAAACACATGAAAAAGAAATACTGTGGTATTACACTCTATTCATTAACAACTACTGGATAGGCAACACAAGGAACTTCATTACTAGAGATTGTGTTTATCCCTCTCCATATACATAGTCTACATTTTTGTGTATTTATATCTGTGAGTATGCAAAGATATCACTGCTTGGGAGGTTTATCCCACGCAAAAATGACTCTGTACAGAGGGTTTGTTACGGTGTTGCTTACATTTCTTAGCTGTCTCCACAGTGAGAAGAGTTAAATGTTTAAGAAGCTTTTAGAGGGCCAGAACTGGTTATAAGGGTGTGGAGAGATCTGGATTATGCATCACTGATTATATGAAATCAGACAGTTGATAAAGCTGATCTCTACAGGCACACTTGTGTTGACTGATTGCAGTACTACATGGGCATATGACTACCTTGGATATATTAGGAAATAATTGGCTTGTTGTGCTTGTGTGCATTGTACTTCAAGAGATGGATAAAATGCTGGGTTCAAGAGAAAAATAAATGTCAATATTTCACAATTGTAACAGACTCTCCCATGGTGCTTGAGATATGAATCACCGATGTTCCTTTCACATTGTATTGTAAGGGAGGCATGCTCAATACCTTCTCAGATGAAGAAAGAGATGCACTGAAATTGAATGGCTTGCCCACAATCACATGTTAAATCTCTGATGGAATCACAAAGGAAACCCGCATATTAAGGGAAGCATGTCCTGTGCCTTTCTAAGCTCATCTTCCATCATCTTTTTTGCTAAATAAGAAGGTTACTGGGTCAGAGAAGCTGTTTTTTACCTGTCTGTGCACCACCAATTACAACTTACCTTAGTACCAGTGTTATTCCTTGACTTAACAGTGTTATTCCTGCCTGTGTACAAACATGAGTGTCAGCTTTACCCTGGTAGGCATCATCTGCAATTGGAATGGAGCCACTGTGAAAGATGCTGATATCCATCTGATATCATCTTTTAATTTAGCTTTGTATGAGCAGAAAAAGAGGTCTTGGGAAAGGAAGAGCAAGAGAGAAAGTGGGGAAAGAAAGGGAACACCTTTCTGTGTTGTTATAGCCACGATTTCCAAGATGTGGTAGAAAAATTAAAATATGAAAAGGAAAAAATTAATATTAATAGCCACACCAGGCCACACAAAGTTCAGCCTGATCTGCATAGTAAACTTTCTGGAGACATACTTATGCTTAGTATAACAAAATGGAAAGTTTACTGTATGGTTCACTGCATCTCTTAAAGCAAATCCGTAACAAAATAAAATACACTCAAAATACTGTATTGCATGATAACTTGGAAAGTGCATCATCAAAAACTTTATGATACTTTTTTTGCCTGGCTTTTGCAAAATACCTTCGAACTTCATTCTGCAACAGATACACAGCTTTTACCATGTGCACCACCCTAGAAACAGCTATTACTATTTTCTCATTTAATTAATTTAAACTGTCATAACTTCTTTTTAAGATGCAATATTTGGGAGTTCAACACATTTATCACCTGATTTTTTCCCCAACTTAACAGAGAAGTTGGAACATTAACAATAAAGAAAGAAGTCTAAGATTTACTTTTCTTCCTTCTCTCCAAGGCTAAGCAAATGTATTTAGACAATGTATTTTCGAGTGAAACATACTATCATGTGTAGATACTTCTGTATCCAGCTGGAAGTAAAATATTTGGATTAAAAGAAGATTCAAAACTACTTGGCAGAATTTTTAAAAATACTTATATTCAGAGAACCAGATATCATTACATTACGCTACGAATAAATACCAGCTAAAAACGTGGCAAATTGTAAAGATTTCTCAATCAATAAAAAAAATGTGGAAGTTTAATTTAATGGAGAAATATGTATGTAGCTATCTCTTCCTTTTCTGTGGATATACTTTGCTCACCTTCTCTCTATCATTTTTGGAAAGTATAGTCACTTCAGCCTGCCTTCCTATGAAAGTTTCTTACATCTGTTCACTAAAGTAACACAGGTGAAAAATCACATCTTTATCCGTGTTCAGAGAGGGGGTGGGCACAATGTGCCTTTGCTTTAGGTCTGGTATTTCTTACATACATACTCTGTGTCTTAACTTCTCCCATTTGGAGGCACTGACTACCTTCACTCTTCTGGGTAAAGTACTGCCTTTCTTCTTGCAAGGGCAAAGACACTGACATTGATTCTCATCAAGCTTTAATTTAAAGAGGACAAAATAATCGAAACATTATGTTCACACTCGTCTGCCCTCAGCTCCACAATTCATCATAATTCCAAAACATTTAATACATGTTTTCATCCGAGAATGCCCCTTCTGGGCAAATGACAAGTTTGGGTTTTTTTGAGGTTTGCCCTACAGGACATAGTAGACAGGAAACAGAGATTAAATAAAAATGACATTAAAGAAAAATCCTACGTACATCAGTCTCCTAGAAACTTTGCTGTCACTACTTTTCAAAGGTGACCCAACATAACCCTGCAGTGGGTGTCAAATGCTACCAAAACACAGGAATTTCATTTAGTTTTGTCTGCTGTGTGAGGGGAAGGTGTGGAACGGGGAAAATTTGTCCTTTCTGAAGAGCAAAAAACCAACAAAGTCATAGAAATCTTAGGAAATCCAGCAGTGAGGCATTGCTCCAAGGCTGACATCCAACTTTTTGCAATATACTCCTCATCATCTTAAGAGATGAGGAGAAATCAGTGAAGAAATGAGTGAAGCTATCATATGTGATGGGATACAAAATGCTCCTGTGCCCCACACCGACCTCACCTGGCTTCTGCAAAGGTCAGCACCAACCCAACCCATTTCTGTGCACCCAGTCTTCATCTGGGGGTGATTACCTGTGTTTAGAAGGGGTGGGCATGTCTGAAAGGTCAACTGTTCCGCATCTTGGTGCCTCATTTCCCAATCTGCTGGGAATAAATCTAGTTTTGATTGGGGCCATTCAGTAAGATAAATGTGAAACGGGGTATTAAATGTAATGACTCATAGTCCCCCAAAATGAAGCAGCATGATTTTGTGTTTTAACCACACTGCTAAAATGTTCCAGCCAGGTTTAGAACAGATCCTTCTGGACTGCTGAGGAACAGGGGCCTGCCCAAGAGGCAGAGGGCCTCCAGCAGGTACCGTGTGCTGAGCTCCCTCCCACCACTGCTTGGAGACAAGTGCTCCTCACAACAAACCCACATCACCGTCACAAGGGTGACCAAAGCGAGGTCAAACTCATTATCTGTGGTGGTGTTACAACAGTTGTTAGGAAAAACCATGTCACACTCAGGTGATGGCTGTCTTGTGAGGGGTCTGTGGCAAGACGAGATGAAGATGATTAGAAACCAGTTGTAGGTATTTCCCAGACTGGTCTCAGACTGTTTTCTCTTTGCTCTTCAACCCTCACCCAGGCACCAGTAAAATTGATTTTTAAGCTGCTTATACTTTCAAAGGGACCACATGTTGATATCAGGGAAAAGATAGTATCGCTGAGGGTTCAAGAAGGAGAATGGTAGGGTGACTAAAGAAGATAAAGTGGTTCCAGAGATCAGTGCATGAACATTTCAAGTCTTGAAATAAATTTGACACAAGGATGATACCTGTTTTGAAAACCAAATTAAAATTTTCAAAAGCAGGCTCTGGCCTGAACTTACTTTGAACACTTAAAAATGCCCCCCTTGAGACCACTTGGGTTTAATACAAATACAAAACAAAAGAACAAATTGGTGTTCCTTGGTCTTGGTCTGATTTTCCAAAAGTTACTGCACTAAACATACTATTTTCGATTCATGAACTGTTACACACTATTTCACAGCTAGAGTACACAGAATTAAAGAAATGCAGTGTAGAAATTACATGCATCCACAACCTGCACCATTTATCCTTTATAAATGTGGGCAAAGAGTTGCTGTCATTGATTACAGTTGTGAATGTCAGCAGGAAACTGAGGGTGCATGTCTGTTGAATCACAGGATTGGATAAAAATAGGTTTATTTAGTCACTGGTACGATTAATCACGTGTGTATATATATAGATATATATATAAACTATTTATAGATTTAAAATTTCAGTAGATATGCGTGCACTTCAACACAGCACATAGTAATTAATAGCCCAAGTGTAACACCCACTTACTCTTATGTGGCTGATGAGAGCACTGAAAATCAAATGATTCTGGTTCTAGGTGAGAGGCTGCCAACCTCGTGTTAGGTAAGGGTGGAAGGTTACACAAAGGCACACTCTTTCCCTGGGGGAATGACCTGACTCTAGCCTTTCTGCTGCCTCCACCATGTGTCCCATCAATCCCACCACCAAGGAAACTGGTGAGGAGGATTTTTCCCATCTTCCTTCCCTTCTCCTGGGTTCAGACTCCCTCTCCTGGCTTCTAGCACCACTGCACCTTGTTTCCTTCCCTTTTTAATCCTGTCCAGAGATTAAATGCACCTTCAGTGTCACTGTTCCCCACAGAAACTTGGGGTCAGTTTCCCAGGGCTCCATCACAGCACCTATTTGTGTCAATATGGACCTGCCTTTTGCTGTTTTCCCATGTTTTACCTCTGGCATAGACCTATCCAACACAGATGTCACCAGAACAAGGGGACAGTTCACAGTACGGGGGTCTGAAGGGATTTCACATCTGGACATCCCTTTTGTGAGGTGCTTCTTTGGGTACCATGGTGACAAGATGAGCTGCCACCTTACCTATAGGAACTTGCTGGCAAACACTCCCAGTTGACAGCATGGTCAACTCCTCTGATTTTATCACCAGATGAATTTTAATTTGCCAAGTCTCAGTGTCAAACAATATTTCTATTTCAGTCTTGCAAAATTTTCCATTTTCAGAATAGTCCTGGCTCAGAGGAGGTAAGATGTGGGCACTGCTGGTGGTGTATTCTGCTGCCCTAGTAAAGTGTGTGTGTATTCATACGATTTCAAGGGAAACAGAAAGGCCCTAGAGAATATTTATTTGTGGATTCCACAGACAATTGCAGAGAAGATGGGACAGGATAATGTAAAGGAGCAATAAAATGGACAGCAAGAATGGTGTTGGATATAAAGCAAGAAGTAGAAGAAAAAACCTTGATGAAGTGCGGGAACATGCCTAAACTTGTGAGTAAAATGGGCCAAGAGCCGTTGTCTGACCCTGAGAACAACATCATTTGCATCCCAATAGTTATAATCTTCTTCCTGATTCATCTCCACCTCCCCAAAACCCCAAACACAGAGAAGCAGGACAATGCCATCCAAACTGCCCTCTGGAAGCAGACCCTGGGGCTCTGCTAATTCCCCATGTACCCCGGCTGTTGCCTGGAGAGTGCTAGTGGCTTGGGCTGGGGCAGTGTACATCAGTGTCCACCACACCCTGGTCTTGCTTCATGTCCCTCAGTACACACAGATATAGATAGACACACAGAGAATGTGACAGCAGGCAAAAGAGGCGGGGAACATAGGCCACAAGCAGATGTGGAGGACCACAGAAGTCAGGACCAGTGGAGAAGCAAGGAAAAGCATTATTTGGACAGCCTTCTGCACAGGCTAGTTGCTGTGGGATGCAGTAAGGTAGCAAGGCAGATTCCCACCTAAGCAAGGGAAAACAGATCAGCCTTAAAGCCATGGACAGGGAAGCCACTGACATGCATAGGTGTTGATTTATTGTTGAAGTTTGAACCTGGGATGACCATAGACAAATCTGAAGTTGTCAGCTTCACTCTAAAAGTGAAATTATGATGTGATAAGCAAAATCAATGCCATTAAAAGGACCTCATGATTTGTAAGCCAATCTCTTTGTTTTTGTTTTTTTTTTTTTTTCCTGAAGAAACACACGCTTGTTTAACATCTCACTTTGGTACTGGTGAAAGCACCAAGAAGGATAAAATTGCTCATGTCATTAGCCTGATACTATCAGTGAGCGGTGTGTACAACAAGCAGCATGGCACAAAAACATCATTCATCAATAAGTGACATAGTTATCAGATCCCTAAAGCAGAATTTCAATTTAAATGCTGCAAAGCATTTAAAGTTGATGAAAATTTTTTTGTACTCCTGCCTACCACTACCCTCCTTTCACTGAGGTTATGGATGAGATCAGAAGTGAAGACAGGTGAACTTTTCCATTCTAGACTGTAACTCCAGTAACTCCAGAGTCAGTGTCATTGAGAGTTGTAGGTGATGGTGGAAGAGACAGTAGCAATCCTTTCCACTCTGAGATCAGTGAAAGGGGGAGTATGGGGTCTGGTCAGGATGGAGTTCACTTCTATCAGCCCATATGGCACTGTGTGTTGGACTTGTGGTTAGGAGTGTTGATAACACACTGACATTTGGCTATTGCTGAACCCAGCACCAAGGTTTCCTCCTTTTCCTATTCTGCTCCCCTTCCCTCCTCCCCAGCAGAAGGCTGAGGGTGAACAAGAAGCTGGAAGGGGACACAGCTGGGACAGCTGAGCTGAACTAAGTAAGGATAATCCATAGCCTACAGCATTATGCTCAGCAACAAAAACTGTGGGACAGGAAGAAAGAAGTTGGGGATTTTGGCTTCCAAGGCAGCCATCGCTCAGAGACCGGCTGGGCATCACTCTGCTTTTGGAAGCTGGTGAGTGATTGTCTTTGCAGCACTAGTATAGTTTTTTCCCCTTTGCTTCACTTATTAAGCTGTCTTTATCTCAACTGTCAGGAGTTTTCTTGGGTTTACTCCTCCTATTCTCCTCCCTGTACTCCTGGAGGAGGGAAGAGGAGTGAGTAAATGGTTGTGTGTGGGTACTTGGCTGCTGGCCAGGGTCAACCCACTACACTAGGATTTTATCCCAGCCTCGTAAAACTTTTACAAAGTGTAAGGAATGTTATGGGTATTTTTCTGTCATGCATAGACACACAAGAAATATCTACTTAAAATATGATTTTTGTCAATAAAAAGGAAAAATAAATAAGGGGATGATCTAATTGCCAGCTTGATTGCAAATTTTAACATTGAAATATACATTTAACAAAAGTTGTCTTCAATTATATCCCAAAGTTTAAATGTGCAGAAAACTGCAGAAAAACTATATTTCCTAACCAACCTTTTTACCTTTATGGTTGTAACCCTAATCAGCATAGCTGACTTATTTTGATGACTGCATAGAAAAATCTTGCAGTGAACTATCTGAAGTAATTTTTTTCAACAGTGACAAAACCCCCTTGAACATCTAAAGACAGAGATAAATTTTCACTCCAGTTCCAGATCCCAGAAACCAGAGAAGTAAGCACAGTTTCCTTTCTTGTAGAAGGAGCTGCCTACATCCTCCTATCCTCCTCAAAGGTACAGTAACAAGGGCTGTCTTTGCAAAGATCTCTTCTTCTTCCTCTACCAACCCAACATTCTTTCCTTTTCCCACACTCTGGATCTTTTATTAAGAGTTTATGCAGACTTATGGCAATCTTATAAGTTTTCTGCATAAAGTATTTTGAAAAATAGAAGGCTTGGGGGGGTGGTGGTGGTGGATCTTATTAATGCATATAAATAACTGGAGAATGTAAAAGAAATGGAACCAGATTCTTCTCAGTGACGCCCAGGACAAGAGTCAATAAACATAAAATGAAACATACAAGTTCCCTCTGACCACAAACACTTTTTTTTTTTTTTCACTGTGAGGGCCATGGAACATTGGAACAGGTTATACAGGGAGTCTGTGGTCACCATACTTGGAGATACTAAAAAACTGCCTGAAAGTGGTCCAGGTCTGTGAGTGATGGCCCTGCTTTGAGAAAGAGGGTTTGACTAAATGATCCCCAGAGGTTTCTTCCACCCTCATCTAATCTGTGATTTTGTGATTTGCCTTTTGTTTCTTCTCCTAACCATTGGGAGGAAATTTTGGACCCTTGATTTTCATTTAGTTTTGCAGCCAGCTATGCAAGGCACACAAATCTGCAAACATGGATTTACAAAGCCCGTGAGACATTCATGCAGGTTTGTGTATCTGAAATGGATGTTCCTCTGCTTGGTTCTGGGCCCTTTTCTCCTCTCCTGGATGGTGCACTGTAACATAATATTGCAGTACATCAGGGCAAACTAGAAATGGCAAGACCCCTCTCTTGGCCTGACTTGTGTTCAGTCATTTCTTTCCACATCTCAGGAGGTATTTTAACCCTGTCTACATGACAGGTATGAGGACGGATCACGTATTACCTTGTAGATGGTAGATGTAGATGTAGATGCAGTGGTTCAGTGTAACTGGTTAGTGCCTGGATCCAACGGATGAAATGAAGCTCTTTGGCCAGAAGTGCTCCAGCCTCCTGCCAGTGTTCAGATGCATTTTTGATTCTCTTTGTAATATGGTGTCTGGTCCCAACAGAGCTGGGTCAGCTGCAGCTGAACAGCTGTTCTACTTGATGTTGTACTAAACAGATCTTTCTCTGTGCACAGTCTGTCTTCCTCTGTTCAGACCTTTCAGCTTGGAAGGCTTGCCACTATATTGCAAAAAACCTTCAAAACTCTCCTTGGGGTTTTCTTCCTCATAAGAACTTTCTGTCATTTGCTTCACTGTCACCACGACAGCTTAAAGCTAGTCTTTAATGTTTCTGTCCCATGTATCTACCAATTTCTAGCCATAAACGATTCTTGCTGTTGCTTTCTCTTCATAGACACCTGCCAGACACTTGTTCTCAAAAACAAGTAATCTGGTGATGCTTTAGCCATTTCTTGATTTAGCAATCTCATTTTCTGACTTTCTCCCAATGGATAAATTTCTGATCCTCCACGTGAATCATTCCAATGCCTACATGTTCCTGTTTCCAGTTCTGTTTTTCTCTTCTCTGAGCATGACCTGCAACTTCTCAATGCTTTGCATTTCACATTGCAACCTAGTCACCCTGTCCCTTTTGTCTTTTTTGAGCTTGTCCAGTCAACTGGCATTTCACCCCACACACCATCAGTGATGCACCCCTGTTCTGTCCATGTTTAATGCACAGAAATCGCTCCCAGCTTTTCTTTTCCATACTAACAGCACCATCCTCTACAATTAAAATAAGCAGCCCAGAAAAAGGAGGCAGAGAGCAGCAGGCAGTGTACTTGTTGTGAAGTGATCAGGGCAAACATCCCCACCCACTCTTTTAGGCAGATGATGTGACCTAGGGCATTTCCTGGCCTTTCTCCCCTCCTGAATCCAGGGCAGCAGGGTTTCACACAAAGAAGATGCAGAGGAGTGCCTCCTGTCAGGCTTGGGGCTGCCTTACACCGTGACACTCGCACAAGTAGGACAAAGGGAAGCTGAGGAACACAAAGAGAAGAGTGGATGCTTTTTTCAAAGCCACGCTGCCAGTTAGGTGAATATTGCAGAACTAGCTCCATATTTATGACCTAGCTGTAATGTAGCAACAAACAGCTTCTAGTTCACAAGCGTCTGGGTGGGGATGATTTCTTAAGCTTTGCTTACAAAAGTGAAAGTGTTTTGTGTTACTAAGGTATGATAGAGGGAAATCTAAGGCTGCTGTGGCTGAATAAATAAATATAAATGTGGGAAAGGAGCCCTTGTGCCAGTATTCATGCCACAGAGTGAGGTACTCCAAGGCACTTGATCTTGCACTGAGCTCTTCAGCTCTTGCAGTGTTGAGTTTCTAAGAGGCTCTTCACTTTTGTTCCTTTATCCAGATTCTAGTAAGCTATGGTCAAGAGTTCTACTGTGCTAGCCAGCGCTAGCCACCAGAAAAGAGAGCAGATGGCCTCTCAGAGCCATTTTCAGGAAAATCACTGTCATTATTACTAATACTAACTGCAAACCCCAATACTCTGCTTCCTACCCCAATGAATTTACCATCTTGTTGAGGACAAAACCTGTCACATCCTCCGCATAACTGTCATCACAATTATCTCATCTACTGTCTCTCTGCCTCTGCTTTCCCCAAAATACAGCTCCTCATTGTCCATCAGCCCACATCGTCTTGTTGCTCTTTTATAGTCTCTCTGGTCTCTTCCACTTACAGCAAGAACTTCAATAAAATACCTGGATTCATAACAAAACTACCCTCTTTTTTGTTCTCCTTTTTTGTGCTTCCTCACATCTCATCTCCATGGATAGGTAAGGCAGGTGACAACCTATGAAACTTTATTATATTCAGTGGTAGCAAATGGGCTGTTTCTCTTCCCTTTCCATTTTTTTTTGGTGTTTCTACTTTGACCCCCAAATGCTTTAACTCACTATGAGTTTCTGCTTTTGGTATGGGATGGCACATAGCACAATTTGGCAAGTTTGACAAGTAGATATAAATATTATCTCAATGCAAAATACTAATTAAAGAGAAGGAAAGAAATTCTTACAATAATTTCTATATATTCCTATATGTGCCTTGACAGAATCCTGCTTACTTAAAACTTCTTCAACTTTCTGTTACTTTCCTATAAAAACTGTTATGATATACCCTCTGATTCCAATTTCTCATCTTTATGTTCTCAAAGTCACACTTTGAATTTCAGCTTCAAAAGACAAGATATCATGAAAGAGACACTTTTGAAATTGTAGCTCTAGCAGACCATTTGTGAGAAGAAAACAGGATGCTTTCATGTATTAACTTATTTGACACAAATGCTCTATTCTGCTCTGAATTCATATAGTTTGAATCAAAACAGGAAACTAGAATTTTGATTTAACAGCATAAACCACTCTAAATTTCCTGAAAAAGTCTGAACAACACTAATCTTTTAGTTGATCACTGCTTGAGTGTAGAAAGCAATCAGTATTTGAGTTTGAGTTTGGGTTTGTTATGCAACCAGGGGCGAGAGCAGGCAACTTGAATGTTAAAGTGAACAATTTGCATTGTACTGTAACCATTTTGTTGCTGAACAGTGTAGTGTTCCTGCATACCACTGCTCTCTCCATTCGTGGGAGTTTGATTTCTCACTGCTTTACACCTCTTGAAGTGTTTTATGCGTGTGTAAAGTAGGTATTTAAAAAATATTCTTTTGGTTTACTCATATTTCATACCTTCTTTGTGCAGGATGAAGAGAACAGACTTTATGTCACTCCAGATGTCCATTACCATAGACATCATGATCTCTTAACTGACTAAATCTGTCAATATTTGGAAGCATAAAACCAGACTCATTTCAGGAACTAGTGCCTTGATGTATTAAATTGCCATTTTTAAAGTAGTTGTCTTGCTTGACTCTTACACCCCCACCTTCTCGTTAACATCATAACAGGAGCATAATGAGGTTTAAATATGCCAGATGGCAGCTCTGGGGATGAGGGAATGCCCTGCCAGTGTGCTCTTAGACCACTTACTCTCATCTTGTTATATGGAAGCTGGAGGTTCCTATATTCTAAAATGTAAACATGGTAGACAACACCTGGTTCCTGAGGTAGTTATTAGGGAAGATAGAAAATACAGGAGACATGACGAAGTTCAGTCCACAAAACCATTAACTTAATGAATGCGTTTTCGTTTTTGCAGTGTTCAGACCATTAGATGACAGGACAAGATTAACAGAAGAAAAGGAAAAAAAAAAGAATAAGACAACTTTAATCAGAGCTTTGTGAAGTGTGCTAATTATCTTCAGGGAATAAGATGCCACAATGAAAGACAGTTGTTTAAACTCCCTTTTTTGAGACTCTGGAGCTTGCATCTGTTCTGAGTGAACAGCGTGTTGGGTAGGGACTCTGGGGTAAACCTAGAATGGATGTGTTTTGTGATCAGTGGACTGTGTAATGAAATACTGATGCAATATATTTTCCTTTTTCTGCAGGGGAGTCCCTCTGGGATTTGATATAGCTACATTTGATATCACAAAGAATTTAAAACTGGTAATAAATGTGTGCATATCTGTTCCTAAACAGCAGGTATGAATTTTGAGGCACTGACTATTTATAATGTGTGGAGTTTGTTTTATTGTTTTTTTTTTTCCAAGCAATATAACAAATGTGTCTCACTATGCTTTCTTTTAGCAGTTTGGAACTATTTTATATGCGCACCATGTATTAGCAGCCCCAGCAAGAAAGCTGAAAAAGCCAGCAGGATGAGCGAAGCATCCAAACAACTGCAAGCCTACATGACCACTCCTTTGGTAGATCCTCCTGCTCATCCTTCTCTGTTTCCACTTGCTTTCAGCTTCCCCTTCACCCATCTGTACTGTGGGTTTCTGGTGGTATATTTACTCTCACCGATGCAAGGAATGAAGTTTGACCTGAATTCCCGTTTGATTTTTTTTCAGCTTGATAAACTCTAGATTATGTGCCCAGTGGCACCTATTCAACCCCCAGCCATCCTGAAGAACGGCACCAGAGCCCTTCCAAGTCTCTCCTAATGCTCCTCAGCAGCTCTCTCAGGTAGAGAGAGCAAGTCTGTGCTTTGAGCTGCTGGAGCCACCCTCTCCCCTCCCTTCTCCCTGCTCCTCAGCAGCTCTACAGCTCCAGCAACAACTTCTTAGCACCGCAGACACCCGCGAGGCCAGCAGGAGACGGAGTCAAAGCACTCTCCCGTCCAGAGGGAACCCGTGCAGAGGCGCTTTGGGGATGCTGGCAGCAGCGGGACCCGGAGCAGAGCTGGCTCCCGGCGGCCGGGCCCGCACTAGGTGGCACTGCGGGGCTGCGGCGGGCACCGAGCTCCGCACCCCCGCGCTCCCCGCCTCAAACTTTGTCTGAATGAAGCCTAAGCAAGCCAGGAAGGCTTTTCCGTACATTTTGACAGCGAAAGAAAAACAGGATCTACCAGCGGAATAATCCTGTTCCCTCTCTCCAGCGTGAATGACGCACCGAGAAGGATTTTTCTGGGCTGTTTCTTCCAGCAGGCACGAGAAGGCTGCTGGTTTCTCTCACACAAGAATGTGTGGCCCGAAGGAGTGGGAAATCATACCTCACAGCTCAGTTTTGAATTGTACCACTGAGCTATGCCAATGTATTTTGGGAGATCCTTGCACTCACAAATGCTTTGCATCTTTCAAAATCCCCCAAAATAGACAGTTAATGGAGACCTTGTTCTAGCCTCTGTAGAAATTTCCCTCCCAAACTGAGCATCCACGCACAGCAGCTGAAAAACAACAGCTTTCCTGATGGATGGGGGAAAAGCTGGAACTTCTTGATTCCGCACACGAATGAACTAGCTGGACCCAAACTGCTCATTACGCACTCAGAGAAGCTGAATGAAAGACAGGCTGGAAACAGGTGAAATTCCATTTTAATTGCAGAGGAATCACCTTTTGCTAAAGTGGGGCACAGAGGTGCTCAATAAACAGCAGTGTTAGAAGCAATATCACCCTTTTCACATTCCACTTCCCAAAAGTGAAGAAATAAACACACTCTATTAGCGAGGCTCTGAGACTGAGTATCTGAAGGTAGCACTAAGCCTTAAATTAACACACTGTTCAAGCATTAAAAAAATATACGGGATTAATTGCAGACGTGACCTGGGCTCCTTGGCCTTGAAGCAACCCTCAGTTTAATGAAACTCCTGGAAAGTGTTTGTTGTGACGACTAAGAAGCACTCTTTGTGTACAACCAGTAAACTGTTCAATAGTAAAGGTGGATCCTATTCTGCCTGAGTGTGATTTCATGTCTCTTACCTATTTGGCAAAGGCTATGATTTGAATATTTCAAATCTCTACCACACTGGATATTTAACTGCCATTATGGTAATTTTTGAGGACCTTCCACCTA
This sequence comes from Pachycephala philippinensis, assembly GCA_013397055.1. Classification (NCBI taxonomy): domain Eukaryota; kingdom Metazoa; phylum Chordata; class Aves; order Passeriformes; genus Pachycephala; species Pachycephala philippinensis. Next base: position 140,463 of record VWZT01006501.1, read on the forward strand.
ATTATGCATCTTCTTTTGAAAGAATATAAAGCATTGCTCCCAAAAAACTTCTAGTATTAAGGTAATGACTTAGTATTTACACACACACACACACACACAGATACATTTTTCTTTGCAAGCCTCTGTTGGTAGTATGTACGTGATGTAAATCTGACTTTTTAAGGAGTTTATTCAGGGTGGAGACATTCTGAGATAATGTAGGAGGGACAAAAGATCTTGGGAAATCATATGGTCATTTGTCCCAAGGGAGTTGGCAGGGAGTTTCTGGAAGGAATGGTCGCAGTTGTGATTGGAAAACAGCGTTGTGTTTCCCAACCACAAGGCAGATTTCAGATCCAGAAAGGTCTTGCTGTTTCCTGAACTCTATTTATCAGAGCTCACAACTGTTAGGACAAGTTTCTAAATCAGCTCTCATTATGTAGTCACCTCAACAATGGCTAAAGAAAGCAACCCTGGGCAACTTTTACAAATCTGTTCCTCTGTACAGCTTCTGTATAATTGTCATCCCAATCAATACCTGAGTAATTGAAATGCCCCAAGACCAAAGCTGTGACTTTCTGACTGCCCTCTTCCTGATCTCCGTTCTCTAACTACTATAGCAAGGGAGAGCAACATCCAGAGTCAGATGATCGACTTTGTTGTGCTAAATGATAACCAGTCTGCCAAAACATATCCCCTCCTTATGAGCTCAACAGCATCCTTTCATTTTCTGCTTCTGAAGTCTTGTTATCATTTACACTTTAGAAATTAGTAAATATACTGCTGTTTCTACATGTAAGATGAAATTTCACCTTTTATCATAAACTGAACGTGCTTTCTAGGCTCAATAGCTTTTTCTAAAAATAATTTTGAGAAGAATAAAGTCGTGTTGCTACCAATCCAGTCTCAATTCTTATCTGGTTTTGCTTCTCCTGGTAGGGAAATTCTGACCATATGTGAGTGATGATAAACTTCAGGTGAACAGAATAACTCCAAGGTTTTCCTTTCAAGCATTTTTATATATTTCCAAGGTATTTAGATGCAACTAGATTACATTAAAAGATGGATACTAATAGTTACAGTAATTATTTTTATTTTTAATGTATTAAAATAGACAGTTTTGAGTTATGTATTTCATTAACAAATCATCATGAAATTATTATAAAATCAAGGGTTTCTGCAAGCCTATTTCATGCATTTTCCAAATGTTCAAGGCTTCATAGTTTACAGGAGAAAAATATCTTCAGTCCCAAGAACTTGAAACTTAAAACTTCAATCTTGTAATGGAAGCCAGATCCCTGACTCCACCTGGATCCTCAGTGAAATCAGCAGGTCTTGTGTGCTGTAGGAATATATATAAATCCCATTTCCAGACTCAGTATAAACTCATGATGAAACAGTAAAAAGGTGTTTTTAGACACTGGTTGCTTTTGTGGGCTAATGGCGTATGGTAGTAATAAATATTTTGGAATATATTTTGAAAATCTGTTTGGTTTTTTTTAAACCAGAAATTTAGTAATTTTTTTTAAACTTATGTAGCTTTTATAATGTACCTCAGTGCATATAAGGTGGCAGCCTTTGGAATGATTTTCATGCATTAGGAAGGAACTGAAAATAAAGCATGTTACTGCTAAAGAAAATGATGATGCATCACATTTAGTACTAGAGGAACACGTAGAACTGTGCCAGGCTCTGTATATTTAACATTGTCATGGACTTCCATATTGCAATAGGACAGATCTAGAGAAATCATAATATAGGACTGAATTGTATTCAACAATCTGCTCTTTCAGATAAGAAACATTTAATTTAGATTTTTGAAGACTTGAAATAATTAGCTTTGTACAAATTTTATCTTATAATTGTGTAGTTTGCACTTGATCAGTTATTTTTTCCTAAGCTATTCATATATTTTAAATGCTAAAAAATTCTGGTGGGTTTGGGGAGTTAAGCAGTTTGCTGGTCATCAGAACTCCTTTTTCTAAGACCAGCCTTAACTGTGCTTTTTTACCTCTGTTGTCTGTAATTTATTCTTGCTAGTTAAAAAAATCATATCTTTTGATTAATCAGCTTGAAGTTGCTGAAGTAAGAGAAGTTAGGCCTTTACTTTCAGAATTAATGAAAGCATTTTCCATTATTTGTGTCACTTGCATAATCTCTCACAGTAACAATATTTATCTGAAACATAAAAGATTCAGCAAGCAAAACCAGCCAGACATAATCCAGCCTCCCTGGCACCATGTACTTTCAATTCACTGATTATTTCTATCCAATATACTTCAGAAGCAACTTCACAGCTCAGGCCTCCTTGGCTCTATTAGCCTCCTTTTTACTTGATTTGAAATCACTCTAAAGGTAAGAAATCATGCTAGCTGCTAGATACTATCTGTTAATTGCTGCTGCAGATAATGAGCACCCTAAGGGTCGAAAGAAGGTTACAAGGCCTATAGAGACACATCAGAAATACATAATTTATGCCTCTTCCAGCAGTTAACGTTGCAATGTTTCTGTGTGCACAGTCTATCTTAAGCTGTTCAGCCTCCAGCTTTTCAGGCATTTCATTTTTGGATGGTTCACCATTGAACAAACTAGTGAAACCTCCCAAAATCTCCTTAGGGCTTTTTTCCTGCTAAATCCTCTTCTGTCATATGCCTCAATTATTTGATGGTGAAGGATTTTCCATTTCTCTGCTCTTTGTTCCTCTCCTCACTTCCCCACTTGCAGTCCAAATAAAGTGCCAAGACTGAAAAGTATTTAAAATAATTAACTTGGCATCTTGTAAGGCTTGATTTAAAAGCAGGAATTATTAGTACAAATGAGCAATGCCTGTAGGACCTTTAATATAATTGTTGTTTTGTTTATGCTGACAAAGTACAATGTTTGCATTTTGTTATTTGATCGTTATTAAGATTCTGAGACAGTGAAGTTATGTCTGCAGTATAAATGAGGCATTTATAACTATTATAAAAAGAACTGTAAGTTGTACTGCAAGCTCTGCATATTACATGAGAACCTGTTAACCCAGGCTCTGAGGATGGGCCAGACATTTCATATTCCATCCCTAGAAAAACAGTTACCTTATGGATGCCTCTGATAAAGTGGGATACAGGCACTTGCAATCAAGCAGTTTCATTTGGCCTCAGTCCTCACCTCCTTTGCCCCAAGAGTTCTCTGAAGAAGCTGACGGAGGCTGGTAGTGCCTGTGTTAATCTACTCAAATGATCTCACTGATGAAACCTTGTGTATCTTCTGATTCACTGAATTCAGATTGTGTCTGCCACTTTGAATTAGGCAAACCAGTTACATGAGGATAATCCCAAGGTATCACATTGGAGCATTTTCTGTACAAGGCTGAAAGGCTGATCTTGTGGCAGGTGGAACAAGCTGTTCCTTCCTCGGAGAGCAGCACTGTCATTTTTGAGGGCAGACAAGATATTATAATTCACTGTATGACCTGTAGCAGTATTAAGCCACAAACATTTGCAGTGTTTCTTATTAATGCAGGCTTGACACACAACTGCCATGGGTTCAACTGCAAAGTTTTTAAGTGCAGCATCTTTTTTTCATACTCAACAAACTTTTAATTTATTCCTGTGTGATAATGCAAGAAGACTTCTGTGGTGAAGGAATTCAAAATTTTTCAGATTCTACAACAATGCAAACCCCTGGCGTGTGCACAGAGCCATGTGAAATCTCTCTCCACAAATTTTTCAAGCATCTATCTTGCAGTGAAAGATGCAGAAGTGAATGTGTGTCCATCTCCCTAGATTTTAGCCATGTTTAAGTCAGATATTGAAACCAAATTAACTACCTGAGCTCCATTTCTAGTCCATTGAGAGATGTGAGCGTATCTATAGGGTAAGTCATCCCATCTATATTAGATTCCCCTCAAGAAAGAAAGAATGTCCTTCAGGTGCCTCTCTCTCTTAACTGGCCATAAAAGTAGCTTAAACAGAACATCTAACTTTGAAACAGAACTATAGTTCAGCAAGATTAATTCCACAATTAACATGCAGTTTCCTCAGTATCATCTTCACAATTCAGCAAGGTATTTAAATACATGCCCAGCTTTCCACGGCTGAATAACTCTAATCACATGGACTGGTTTAAGTATCTTGTTAAACCAGGACTGGATGGTTTCTTGAACAGAAAGCTCAACACTCTGCGTGGCTGCCTCTGTTAGACTCCAGGCTGCTTGTTTACGACACTAGTTCTCTTTAGATTTCTTGAGCAGCAGTGTTGGTATTTTAGAGGGCAAATGGAAAAAACAAAACAACTGTTCTAAGTATTTTCAAAAGAAATACGTGGCATCATTTACTGCCTTGCTCTGAGCCGCGTGTCTGACTAAGTGTTTGAATTATTTCTGCTTTCCTTTGCCTAAATATTTTAAATTTATTTATTCTCTGCTATTATTTACTGAGACTGTTTTATGTAACTCTGTTAAGTGTTTGGGGACACTTTCCTGGTATGAAATGTTCCACACATAATAAAGAACCATTGTTCAGGCAGCTCCCATGGCAGTTGATGATAGAGATTGCAGTGTCAGGCCTTAAATTGTATCAGTATTGTGTAAGTAGGAAATTGTTGACACTTTATGTTCCAAATTAGAAAAAACATTACAAAAAAACTTGCCAGTTCTTGAGCAACTCACAGTAATTTCTTTACATGAGAATCTAAGAAGCATACTCAGTTGACGTGCCTCCATTTGACATAATATTGATTTCAGGCAAAATTTTTCCCTACAACTGGCTGAGGAATATTTAGTTTAAGATACTTTTTCTCTCTTGTTGACCTAACTATGCATGTTCTTGCACAAAATCCTGATGACAAGAAGAACTGGATATTCAGAGGAGTATCTATATGAACAAGTGGATCAAAAGCCCATGGAGACTGATGGAATATGAAGCCCCCATCCAAGCAGAGAGCAGAAAGAACATTCCTAAAACAAGCTCATTTGAGATAGCTTGAATTCTGGCAGGAAACAAAATGAGCTGAAACAAATGTCAGCTCATTTAATATACAAGTCAGAAGAAGAGCCTGAGCCAGCTGATCAATGGTGTTTGAGAGCATTGGCATATTCCACCAGAATCCTCTAAAATAATCACTCTCAGTAGCCCTGTGACAGTGGATGATGTCTGAGAAGCATAACTGAAAATCACTGAGCTGAAATGAACCTGAACCTGCGCCAAAACCAGAGCAAATCACTGTCTATCAAGAACCAAAGGTGAAACTGAACTTCTAGTGTGAAATCTTAGTAGAATTCCCTTGTGTCCTCCCTTTCCTGTGCCAGACATCCATGAAGGACTGGCTCAAACAGCTCCAGTGGGGCGAGGGAGCAGCCTGCCCCTGGATGATGAGAGGCTGGCTGTCCTAAAGGTCACAGATGTGCTCGGTGTGCCTGTCAAGGCTCGTGGGATTATTGGCACTGACACACAGGGTACATGAGGCTGCCTGTGACTCCTGCAGGTCTTAAAACAGGAGTTACACCAGGGCTGGAAGTGTGGATGGGATCCCCATGGGCAATGCTAAGCAGGGTTCAAGGCCATGCTTCTGCAAGGCTGCTGTGAGGCCTGGGTACCGCTCGGGGTGCTGGTGTTGCAATTGTTCTAAGGTGGAATCTTGGCTGGAAGAAAAGATATGGGCCATGTGGTTTTCTTCAGCACAGTGTTGCAGAAGGACTCAGATCCACAGTGCCTCACAATGGCTTTGAGCAAAGCTTGTGCAGGGGGGAGAATTAAAATGTAAATTCAAGTTTGGCAGCTGAGTTGCATGCTCGCACTCTGCTGGCCAGTACCTTTATCTGTTGCTTCTTTCTTCCCCGCTCAGAACAGCACATTTCTGCTATTTTAGATCTAGCTTTTCAGTATCCTGGGGTTATGGCACTTCATAGCAGGAAGAAGGTATAATTTTAGCATATTTTAATTTCTATGCCATGCTCTCTCAATCTGCCTCCTTAACTCCTTTTGTTCTTTTTCTCTTAAGCAGAAAGGCAACAGAAATCAGGCACTGAGGAAAATGAACACTGCTCCCTGACAACAAAATCTAGAGCCAACTGTTGCAGTCAGTTTCAATTTGCATTCTCTGGTGAAACCCTGAAGCTTACTGGGACATGGAAACACATAGGCTAGAGCAATTTATGATCATGCACATAGCTACTGCCTTTTTTTTTTTTTNCCTTTTTTCTTGCAGTTGTTTAAAGGAAATGTTAGCAGAGATGCAGACTTCTGCCAAATACGTAGCTTTTAGGATGTTCACATGCAGGATGAATTCTCAGTCCTGAGTGAAGAGAAGAGGGCATATTTCTCATGCCCTGCTGGGGAATAATACAAGTTCAGTGCCAGTTTGCATAGAAATCTCAAATCTCAGTCCTAAGTCCCTCCACAAATAAATACATGAGCCACTCTGCTCAGTTTGCCTATTCTAGCCTCACTTGGGACATAGTTAATGACGTAACGCTAATTTTTGTTGATTATTGTTTTGCATTTTGTAGCATAGTATTGTTTGATTGTTTCTTAGTGTTTCACAGCAGGAGAGTGAATTTCATGGTCCAAATACATTCCTCCTCATCTGACACCTGACACTAACCATTGGGAGAGGCCATAATGAAAACACAATGTGAGCTGTACCATTACAGCCTTGGTAATGGCTTTAGAGGGCTGAACATATTTAAATGATTGTATTCAAAGACACTCAGAAGTTAAAACTTCTGGTTTTGACAACAGAAATACTGGTTGTAAGCGTTACCTCCCTTTTCTTCAAAATTTATGACATTGTCATTAAAATCAGCACCTTTTGCAAACGACAGTGAGAAGAAAGTGTATTTGGGTGAGGGAATAGAGGAAAGGACAAAAAAGAGGAAATAGGACTTGTCACCATGAATTAATAAGCCAGAGAATGAATGTTTAGGCAGTAGTGCTTAACTGGAACCAGCATCAAATGGTCACTGTGAAGAACTAATAAACATTTTAGCACTCACTGGTGAGGTGCTAATGAAATTGTATGTGTGTTTTTGTGTCCATAAGGGAGAAGCAATCAAAATCTAAATATTAGATAGCTAATTAATACTATCCTTAATGAAAAAAATTGTTCCTCTTGGTCATCTTAACAGGCAACAAAAATGTAGACTCATAAATAAGTTCATAGTCTGATAGGCACAAGATACATCAAAGGAGCAAAAATTAAAGAAAATCTAATTGTACTCCAGACAACCCTATTTATTTAAAATTATATATATATTCAAAATTAGGTAATTATTTTATAGTGCTTATTAAGGGAGTCAAAAAAGCCCTATAAATTGTAAAATATCTTGCGACTGGATTATTATTCATTACAAGACTATAAGATATTAATGATTTCACAGGATATCATAAAAAGACTCAAATATTTCCATGGTTTTCAACGATAGATGGTTTCAGTTTTTTAATGGGTTAAGCTGTCATTTGGATCAACAAGTATTTAGAAAATTCATCTGTAGCCTCAACATATTTGCAAACACCTAACTGCAAATTTTTCTTTAAGTTACACACACTCATCCATTTGGAAAGCAGTTTACATATTTATGTGCTTAACTATGGATCCCTTTTCCTAACTTTAGACATGCAATTTTTAAAGTTTTTTTCAAAGTAACAGGTTATTGGTGTGTTACAGGAAGAAAACAAAATATCGCCCCAAAGATGTGATCTAAAAGCCTGGTGTTCTCTTCATTATATTCCAGCTTTCCGAAGACTTCAGATCTTATCTTCTCTCCTTATAGACTTGGCAAAGTTTTATATCCAGTTCTTGGAACCAGGAATTTGGTATCTGAGAACCATCTTTCCATAGCCTTCCCAGCACGACTATGTTACTTAATAGCAGGTACAGCTCATATGTAGAAAAATGTGTGAAAGTCTCTGACTGGAATCCTTTCTTAGTGGAAGACTTTGTTCTACAAATTACTCATGTTCAGATATCTGTCTAACCATCTTCCATAATACCTTTCAATCTTACTTTTAACTTTTGTATATGCAGCTATCTGTCTCTTCTGTTTCAAGGCTGCATAAAGAATGCTCCAGTTAGAATCAAATCTGGAAATTGATTCACAATATGTACAGATACTGTCAAAGCAGAAGACATTCTTAAAGTGTCTGATCTTCCTAATTTGTTCTGCAGAGCCAGTTTAAATACTTCTGAATATATAATCTGAAAGACTTGGTCTTGATGACTGCTATTGATGAAACCTCGAGTAGGAGAAAAAAAAAAGCCCTTAATGCAGAAGAGTTCCCTAAGTGTAGTAACAGATGAACATAACACAAGTCAGTTGTGATGGACTTGCTACTTCATTTGCTGATAACAGCTAAAGCAAGACACTTCACTGAATGGTATAAAAAATTCTACAATAAACAGTTCAGGAATAGCCTGCCGTGAAGAAAAATGCCTTTTCTATCTCAGGAAGCAGAACTCTGAAAGGCACAATGGCTAGATTGTAAGCATTTGCTGTTAGAATGCTGAATAATAATAATAATAATAGTACTCATAATAACAATAATAATAATGTTCTTCAATCCTTGGTTACCTTTACTGGTTGTGCTTGGCCTCAGTGATACTAGACAACAAAGGGATACCTTATACAAATGTTTTAAAGATAACACTTCCTCGACACACAATTCACACTTTGCCACTGTTCAACTTAGTGGTCCTTTAGCTTTCATGTTAGGTGAAGTATAGCTAATGTGCTTTGCTAGAGATCATTTGCAGCTCTGTACATTTTATCCAGCTGATCTTTTCAGAAGAGCTTTTTTCAAAGCTCTGTTCATTCTCATTGCCTCTGTCGTATCTCAGTTTCAGAAACAAACACAGGACCCTGTCTTTGGGGAAGCAGATTTTGCTGCCCTCATATTTAAGCTTCTTCATACTAGGAAGCCTTTCATAAAGAGATGAACTGGTACTGCTTTTTAGATTGCTCTGGGTCTTGGCCCATGTACTTGTTCAAGCCCCAGCTAAAAGTGAATTCTTACAGCTGCTTTAAGTAATTGAGAATCAAAATTTAGAAGTGAAATGCTGATACCACCTTCCCCATTACAGCATTTAGCTGCTTCTGTCATGAAGCAATCAGCCGTGTATTGTAAGTGACTGTGTTGTGAGCCTCTCTGATCTAAACATGTGTTAGCTTAAAATACCAATTCAATTGCAATGCATTATGCTCTGCTCAGAAAACCCATCTGGCTCCAAAGGCTGCTGCCACAGGATGTGCTGCTGCTGCGAAGCCAAAGGCTTGTTTCTGCCCTTGTTTGCACTGCTCTGCCTCTCAAGGAATACCATTGAAGTAGATGAAAGTGAACCACTCCAGAGCAGGTGTGGGAATGAGTCAGCCAGGTGTATGGCTACATCATGCAAATTTCCCAGCTTGTTTTCCCAATTTTGCTGCTACACTCATTATCAAGGAAGTGAAAGAAAACCTCTCAAAAACAGAGAACACCTTTGGATTTCTTTTCAAGCAAATGATTGTAACCCCATTTCCTTTCTACTGAAACACCATTGAAGACACTTTCAGGCATTTCTGAGATACCTCTTTAAAACAAATCTGACTCCATAGGGGTGGAAAGTAAAGTCATGCTTTTTAAAGGAAACGCCAAAAAAAAAAGATATAAAATATTAATCCCCTGCCAGAATCTCTTTTTACTGAAAATGATTTTAGTGTCTACTGTGCTTGCAGGTGAAAATACCTCATTGAAAATCTCTAGATGAGAGTCCTGGTCTCATGGCGTGAGAGAGATCTGCTGGGACTACAGTGGATCTGAAGAAAAGGCACAGGGAGCCATTTTCAGTTTACTGTTGCCTTGGACTCATGTGACACATTTTCTGCCTTCTGCTGAGAAAACCAGCACAGAGCCCAGTTACTGAGGAAAGCAGTTATGTTTTGAGCTATATTTAAGGATGACAAGTGAATGCTATGACTATACAGAGAGTAAATGCTACCATGTCACTTAGGGTCAGGCTCAAGAAGATCACCAGAGCTCAGATTTTTATGGCTTTGGGGCATCTTACTTATTAAGCTTCATTATCAAGAGTGACTAACCTAGGAGTTCAGTGGCACTGGAGACCTGGGAAAGATCCAGCTTAGCTAGATGGTGCACAAACAGCTCCTTCCTATCTATCTATCTATCTATCTATCTATCCATCCATCCATCCATCCATCCATCCATCCATCCATCCATCCATCTTTCTGGTGATAATGAATGACTCAATACATTTATCCATAGAGCAGGAAGGAAAATATGAGAGCACCAAAGGCACTCATTAAAACCTGAAAACAGCCTGAAGCTGCATAAGCTTTCAGAGGGCTTTGGTGCCCGGGTGGCAGCAGATGGCTGAAGGAGGGGTGCACACCATCGTTCACTTGCCCCTGTGATGGGGATGACAGCACAGCTCACGAAGCAGCCCTTGAGCTGCTGCAAATTTTAGTACAGCATAAAGCATGAGATAGGAGTTTATTTAATTTTGCAGACTGAAAACTGCAGTGAATTGGGAGGCTTTTCGTGAGTCGCTCTGTTGTCCCCACCACCGGGGACATGGCAGCAGCCTTGCTCAGAGCGATATGGCAGCTGGCAGAAGGGGTTTGCTGCTGCTGATCTCTGCTACACGTGAGCCCTGAAAGCCCCATGGTCCCAGGGCCCAGCACCTGCAGGATGCTCCCAATCAGTCCCTGGGCTGCTCTCTGACCCTGCCACGGGGCTCCTGGGTCCTCCCGCTTTCACTGGGCAGGAGCTCCAGGGAAGTTGCATCTGTCAGAGCTCCTGCAAAGCTCTGTGACAGCCCTGGATGGCTGCTGGAGGATGACAGGGAGCACTACTTGTGGCTGTGCCAGGACAAGTCACACTGAGGGACAGTTCAATTCACACTTTTGACTCAATTATGTGAGTATGGAAGAATTCTTCTGCATCTTGAAATGTCCACAGGGTGGGAAAGAACATGCAGAGGCAGTGTCTATTAGCTATAAGGGCCTGGGATCAATAGTAATTCAGTAACCTCATACCACGAGATTCTTCCTGCCCGAGCTATTGAACTCCTGAGAGCACACTGGCCACCCATGCACAAATGATATGCTAAAAGCCCCAGTCAAAACTAAAACTAGAAATTCTCTCTTCAGCTGTAACACAAAAGACATTAATGATTTGTTCTTAAACTGTATTCATTATAAACAGAGAACAGAATACAGTTTACTTCTTTATTAACTGACATACTATGAGAAATAACACCCACTGGAAAAAGAAAAATATTTTAAATTAAATTTCATTATAATTTGCTTAGGAAACTAAAAACCAATAAAACACATTTAATAGGTTTGTATCCCCATTAGGTTAGGTAGAATGTCATGCTTAACACAAAAGACAGCTACTTAATACCTTTTTCTAAAACAATGCTCCTATAAATCCCAGCCCAGCAAGTAGCTTTTATTCATTAAAACAGTTCCACTGAGTTCAATGAGAAGATGCCCACAGGACTGAACCTCCTGTGCCTGACCGGACCTTTTGAGTCTCACTCTAATGCTGGTTATTCAGTGATACTTGCAAAACTCTCAGCACAAAGCAAAACAGCAATGGGTTTTGTTTATATTTGCAGTTTGATACTCACCTAACACCCAGCTGAAAAATGCTAGTATGTATAAAACAAGTTATAGATACTAAATCCTATAAAATTTTCATCAGTTGTAGTATATCCTGTGCACTACTAAACTTGAATGTCATGCAAGGAACATTTTAAAACATGCATTCCCACTTTGACTTGAAACTTGCAGCTAATATCACTCTCAACAGAAAGGACTATTTTTCTGGTAAATTTTGGCCAAAAAAAGGGTAATTTTGCAGATTAACAAACTAACATGCACTAGCAATGAAAATGACAGAGAATTTCAGATCTGTGTTTTTGGCGTGAAGCTGGACGTACACTTTGGCTCTGTGACTGAAGCTTTAAAGGTCACTGCATATCTTTGAGGTATTGTGCAGTCTTTGGGTAAGACACAATCACGACTAAAATTTCTCACTGCTATATTAGACACAGGAAAGCTTTTTCTGTGCCAAGCATGCATCACTTTTTTTCCCATCCCTGAGCAAACGTACCAGTCATAAAAACCGCAGGAACCCAAAATGAAACTGGAAATTTTTTCCTTGGCAAATTCACTTTTAGCACAACAAAAAGGGAGCAGAAGGATATGCCACCAACTTTCTGACATTCCCCAACAAATAAAATTCAGTGTGTAGGCAATATATCACGCTTGCAGAAACTAAATGCACTACTTTGTGTCTCAGGCTGTCTTTCTCACTATGTATACATTAGCAGTTTTGTGAAGTCACTATTAAATTTAAAAACCTGTAGATAATGTGAAAGTAATTTTTGTTGGGTTTTTTTGCCATTCCCTGCAGCAGTAAAGAATTTCTTTTCACAATACCTCCAGGCTCATAACGCCCTTAAAGCCTAGATCCATCAGAGGGGAGAAGCTGATCTGCAGGAGAGCAGGGCTGCCCTGCAGAGGGATCTCAGAAGGCTGAGAGGAGTGACAAAAAGACAAAGTGACAAAGGCAAAGGAAAATTCTTGCATGTTCATATTATTTTGGGCCACCAGTACTGGAAATACTTACACAAACTGGAGTGAGGCCAGTGGAGGGCAACTGAAATAATAGAATCATAGAATGGTCCTATCAGTACCTGCTCTTGTAAATAGTGTCTCTCCACCTCCCTCGTAGGCCTCCTTTTGGGTACTGAAAGACTGCAATTAGGTCACCCTAGTTCCGTACTGAACAATCCTAATTCTCTTATCCTTTCCTTGTAGGAGAGCTGCTCCATCCCTCGGTCAGCTTGATGGCCTCCTTTGAACTCAGTCCAACAGGTCCATGTCCTTCCTGTGCTGGGCACCCCAGAGTCTGATGCAGCACTGCAGGTGGGGTCTCACCAGAGTGGAGTAGAGGGACAGAATCCCCTCCCTTGCACTGCTGGCCATGCTGCTTTTGACCCAGAAGGGGATATGGTTTGGTTTTCTGGGCTGTGAGTGCACATTACTGGGTCCTGTCCAACCTCCCACCCACCAGCACCCCCAAGTCCTTCTCGTCAGGGTTGCTCTGATCTGTTCATCCCCAGCCTGTGTTGATACTGGGGGTTGTCCTGATCCAGGTGCAGCACCAGCACTTGGACTTGTTAAACCTCATGGGATTCCCATGGCCCTACTTCTTGAGATTGTCCAGGTCCCTCTGGATGGCATCCTGCCCTTCAGGTGTGTCAACTGCGCCACTCAGCTCGGTGTCATCTGCAAACTTGCTGAGGGTGCACTGCACCTTCATCTAAGTCATCAGTGAAGATATGAAATAACACTGGACCCCTGAGGAACACCACTTGTCACTGATGTCCATCGGGATTCTGAACTGCTGACCACTACCTTCTGGAGGTGACCATCCAACCACTTTCTTGTCCATCTAACAGTCTACTCATCAACTCCATCTCTCTTCAATACAGAGAGAGAGGGATGTTGTGGGGGATCATGTCAAAGGCTTTACAGAAGTCCAGGTATATAATACCTGTAGCCCTTGCCTTGTTTGCTTGTAGCCACAATGTTAGGGGCTGGAGCACACGGTGCCTGAGATGGGTTTGTAGAGCCTGAGGGAGGACTGGTAGAGAGGGCTGTGAACCAACAGGAGAGATCTAATTGCCTTTTTCTCCTGCCTAAAACGAGAATTATACAAAACCCTCAAACTTTTCTTGGGGACACACAGTGAAAAAGTCAAAATTGCAGCAAGGGAAAATATGATTTGCTGTAAGAAAAGAGACTTTTCCAGGGTGGTGAGCACTGGTACAATTCACCCAGAGAGGCTGTGGGCTCTGCATCCACAGAAGTATACAAAACTCAGAGACATGGCCCTGAGGAACCTGATCCATTTTTGAGCATGGTTGTGCTTCCAGAAGGGTTTGGACCAGGTGATTGATTGAAGACCCTTTGACTTATCTTATTCTTTCATTCTGTGACAAGATATTTTATTTCTCAATCCGTATGAGCTGGAAATACCACCCAGAGGTGAGATTATCAGCTTAGTACTTGAACAAGCTGCATCAAAAAACCTTGAGAAATGAATCTTTAAATAATATTCCTATGCAAACGTAAGTTTATAAAACCACTTATAATTCTTTTTTTCAGACTGGCATAATACTACTACGGTACACAAAATATATATCCAAAGTTGCGTTCAAATATGTAAATGTATGACAAAATTTTTCAAAAAATTTTCAAAATTTAGTGAAGAAGGCACCTACCTACTATCTTTGGTAACCAGCTGATTTATTGAGACCTTCCAACAGGTTTTGGAGCTTAGCTAGAGATGTCTCTATCTACAAATGTAGCTAGGATAGCTAATGCGAGAAGAATGAGGACAAAAAGAGTAGCAGTAAAATGTATACTAAATCTTTTTCATACTGTTTTTAATGACATTTTCCTATTAAAATTACACGTGTAGATTTCACACTGGTATGTTATGAAGCCTTGTTGCCATTCACTCAGAATAACCCGAATAGTTTATTCATTTTCCTGTGATGTAATGAGTGGAAAAAAGTGGTCAATGAGTGGCCAAGCTTCACAAATGACATTTTTTGCATCATAATGCAAACTCACATTGATTTGTCTATATAGTGCTGTGTGATCCTCTGGTCTTTTTTTGGCCACTTAATAGGTAATAAACAAGGGTAAAGATATCAGCATAAACTCAGTAAAAAAATAGAGTCACCAGAACATATTATTTATGAAAAACTGTTTGACACAGTTCCCCTCATTACTAACGTTGCTAGAAAAATCAGGGGTATTTTACTGCAACTAAAGAGAAAGAATAAAAATGCTCACTAGTCATCTCTGATTGACTTTCAGGGGTTGAGGTCCTGTAAAATGGGTCTGTTAAGAAGCAACACTGTAACTCTGCCAACTCCTTATCTTCCTGACAATACTGTGTACATTGCCTCTTGCTTTTACCAGTTGTATTGGCGATCACACTTTTAGACAGATGAATGGACAGGGACAGGACCTTGGGAAACAGGAAATAAACACAGGACATAAAGCATTACATGATTACAAAAAGAACTATAGGGTTACAGAAACACCATGGACTCATAATCACTCCCTGGACATGGGTGCTGAAAGGGAGCTGGTGTTCAGAAAAGATGGAAATAATGGTAAAAGCAGTGTGTGCGAATGGAATGACAGTAGGATGTTTCAGAAAGGGTTCCCTGATAAAACAGATTCTGTTTGCATACAAAATCCCTTTGGGGAAAGATAGTGGGTAGTTGTTAGAGTCTGCTGTAGAATTCCAGAGTTAAATTTGGATATGGATTGAGATGTTCAAACCATTATTACAGTGAGAAATTCTGCACAGAATTGTCTCATTATGGCAGCCTCTGATGTGTCAGATATAGGCTGGAGAAAAAGTGCTGCTGAAGGCAGCCCAGATATTCTGGAATGTGACAACTGACAGCTTTCCTGAGAGAAAGCAGAGAGGATTCTTTCTAAACTTAGTTATGGAAAGTTTAGAGGTTGTTACAGGACATCTAACTGTAGCAAAATAGCATTGGATCACATAAATGTTGGTTTAATTTCTATAAAATGGAGGGATAAACATAAATAGATCTGTTAGTAAGCCTAACAGAATTTTAGAGAAATGAGTGAAGGCATCAGAAGTTCAATGTTCTGTTCCCCACTTCTCTGTGAGGGAGACTTGGATTTTCTTTGAGGCAGAGCACACAAGAATTTCTGGAGCTTTTGAACACTGAAAACCAAAAACTTCCGGAAAAAAGCCTCAAAACCTACCTCAGAACAGGTTCTTTGATGGAAATGAAAAAAGGATGATGAGCAATAAAGGTTGTGCTTTATAGGACAATTTTTCACAAGGGCTCTTGAAATAAGAGCTCAAAGACAGAGCCAGCTGATAGGAAACAAGAACAGAACGGAAATCTGTATTACTGTAGATGGAAAAAAAACTTGAAGCTCTTTGTTTTCACTTAATGCAACCAAAACCTCCCTGTCTCAATATTCAAAACAAGCCAGTGTATGAAATCCTGCTGTTGATGAGAAGCATTTTAAGTATCTCTGCTCAGAACTGGTGCCATGTGACTGAAAAGGAGGCATTTCACAAGTACCTGGCTGATGCAGGACTACAGTGTAGGCTTCTACAGCATAAAGCTTTAGAGCAGCTTTTAAAGCAATAACTAACTGAAAACAAAGGTAAATATAGAACCATAGGATGGCCTGGGTTGGAAGGGACCTTAGAGATCATCTAGTTCCAACCTCTCTGCCATGGGCAGGGACAACTTTCAGGAACATCAGATTCCTCAAAGCCCTGTCCAGCCTGGCCTTGAAACATGAAAGTGTATGAAAAATAATGGATACCTTAAAAATGAAGTAGATAATAAGAGCACCACAGAGTCTAGAATAGCTCTATATCTTTATTTTATAATGCCTTTCTCAACAAGTAAAATGTGGCAGATCAAATCTATCAAATGGCAGAATGGTGACTACAATGCTAATGGGAAAGTACTGGCGACACTTGAGAGGTTAAGGAATAGTAGAAAAGAAGTAAGGCAGGTAAAGGAACTAGTTAAAGAAAGATACTGCAGATTATGTTGAAATGCCTAATAAAGAATCCTTGGGTTGGAGTAGAGTTACTATTACCTTTTCCAATACTGATTACACTTGGAACCAATCTTGTCTGAAGACTTCTCTTAATGACTTTTGTTTAAAACGTAATGTACTAGTAAGTGTTTGAGAGACATTGTCAATGTAGGAAAGAAGAGTGGTATGTGGAAAAATCAGGGGCACCTTGCAGGCTGGAAAAGTAGAAAAGAGATGAAATTTCATTATATGCATTTAGTTGCTAGTACATTTTTTAATGTAATTGAAGTCTCATCAGAGTGACATGACACCAGAAGACCCTGTGTGTTTTAAAGGATTATGAAATAACTAGGATTAACTAGTGCAATACCTGAGTGAACAGGGAATTACAACCCTAGATCAGACCTAGTGAGATATTGCCACGAGAAATATGGGAACTCTGGATAAATGTCATCTGGAATCTTCTGTGCAGTCTTGGTCATCTCTATACACCAAGGATGAATTCAGACTGCGACTGATGAACAAAAAGTCTATTAAGAGAATTCAGAACCTCTCATGAGATGAGAGAATGCACAGCAAAGGGAGTGATTCTTACTTTCCCATCAAAGTATCTCTTATTCCCTAATCCCATTTGTCACTCACAATAGTCCCACTGGGCAGGGGAAAGCAGTGCAACTCCTTGTCTGCAAGGATTCATATTTGGGATGACTGGTGGTTGGTATGCATTAAAAATATTGGCTGAAGTCTGATTGCTTTTCCCTGTAGTGGAGGCTCTCACTTTTTAAATATACATATTTTTATAATTATTTTTATTTATTTTTTCTTTGTATTTACTGCTTTTTTCACAACATTTAAAAAACCATAATTATCTTTGAGATGTTGGCTATTCTCTTATACTTGATTGAAATACTTAAATGGATCAGAAGCTCTTACAAGCAGGACTGAAGGACAGAAATGGGCTATATAATTGTATGAACCTCATTTCCTTAGGGAATAAGTGTAAAAACAGGGATGACACAAGAATAAATATGGACAGACTGCTGATAAAATTAAAAAGCCAGGACAGGCATCAGCAGGTCTCTATCAATCAGAGAATTAAACTTTCAACTGGTATATTAGCTACTAAGGGTATAACTAGTTTTAAGACTGTAATCAGGTTATGAAATGGATTATGTGACATGATCGCCTTCAGGAAGTCCTCTCCTGTACCGTCAGAAACAAGGGTATGCTAATATGATGGCTCTATCCTAATGAGCACATGATAACATTTTTAAAATTTGCAAAAGGACCTACAGATCAGTTTAATAGTGATTTGCAGAAAACACATTTACTCTGTAGTATATCATACTTGTTGATCTTTGTCACTGAAAATCTGTTTTGCCAAGTTTCAAGGAGAATCTGTAACTTTAGGTTGCTCTGTTTTAGTTTCTCTCTGGAAAGTCTGGGTGCTGGACTGCAGTGGTGCAGAACCTTGACAACACAGAGAAAAGTAATGGCAACTTGCCCAGAACTGAAGTGCTGCACCTTATTTCCATACAAATATACATTGAATTGTATAAGATATTGCATCAGAATTCTTTTTATGTATTTGTTAGTTTATTTATTTATTTATTTATTTATTTATAGTGCACTGCAAATGTAGGCAGCATTTTACAGAGCAATCCAAAATTGCTGTGAAGGTAACAAAAAAGAAAAGCTGTGCGAAAGCATAACGTTGTCCACGCAAAAAAATTGTAGACTTAAATGATTTTCAGTTTACTGCGCTGATATGAAAAGAGTCTGAATTCCTGATGCACAAAGTTGAGCTTTGCCAGAGGATTTTTTTAATGAACTAGCTAACAACATAATTTGCTTCTGCCAGATAAAGTTAGGACCTATCAGCCATGTCATAAGCTGCTATCAAGTCTCTGAGCTTCTTCAGCTCAGGCAGGAGCAGCAATTTGTTTGGAGTAGGACTGGAGAATGATGCTTGGTGGCACTGTGAACTTTTGTACACCAGCTGCAGTGTCAGCACATGAACGGTGTAGGGTTCCCAACAGAGTTTGGTAGAAAATGGGAAAATGTTTGGCCAGGGAGATTTCCTGGAATGCATTTTCAGCAGAATCCAGTAGCTCTTGTGTGTGGTGACTTCAATGAAACTTGATGAATTTATAAACAGGTCTGAACTTTTCATTTTGCTTCTGCACTACTGTCAGTCTCCATTAAGATATGCAGCTTTATATGACATAAACTTTGATTAGACTTTGATTAAACTTTGATAGAGACTTTGATTAATAGCATTGTACAGAGAAGCCAGAACAAACCCCCCAGGGGCTGATGAAGAAAAAATTCTCAATGCAGTAAACAGGAATGAGAAGTTAATCTATAATTTAAGCAATGTGTTAATTAATACAGTATAAATAATGAAATCTGTGGTAAATCCAGGGAGTAATCCTTTCTATCTGCTCATCTAGGTGTAGTTAGAACACCATAGCCTTGAATAGGAAAGTAATACCTGTATGATAACCAATGGGAATCTCTTTCCAATCAGATGGTCAGCGGGATTTTTTGCTCGCTGGTGTTTACTCATTTTAAGATGAGAAGCCTTTCTAAAATTGAATGGCTGAGTGGGAAAACTGAAGTAGCTAAAAGAGAGTGCCAAGGGATGACTGCCAGTCTGTGGGCAGGATTCCAAGAGGAGATGCCACATAAAGGGACAGCCCTGACCTTCCTATCTACCCTAATGCTGTGTCCTCCCTTGCCTCCCTAGGGCTGGCATTGCCCATTGTGTGACAGTCCCCTGTCCCTGTGCTCAGAGCAAGAGCAGGAGAAACAGACTCCCACGAGGAAAAGAGGAAGGAATTACTTACTTCAAGGCACATCAGTCAGTCTTCTAGAGAGCAGATACTTCTTCAAACTCAAAGGAATCACCGGAGTGGAAAAGGTGGAGGTAATAGGGGCATTATCACAGCTCCAGTTTAGTCCACCATCAAGCTGAAGTTGTTTATCTTCTTGAGAAATTAGCACCTAGAAATCATCAGCTTCCCCCACAAGCAATTTCACTCCTTCCACTCAGGTGGGACCTGGCTGCTGGTTGTAGGCAGAATAAGAATGAACATTGCCTCTAAACGTGCCAGTTTTGATGAAATCTTAAAGACGAATCAGATTTTTAGATAATAATTTAGCTATTGTTTTATTAATACTCAGATATCTCTGGATGAGGATGCAGAGAGATGTCACTCCATAATGACTGTCGATGGCCTCCCACACAAGCCTTGATAGGGTGGTACACAATCCTTGCTAGAAGCTTACACTGCAGTTTTTAAATTCATGCTCGGGGAGCCCAGGCAAGTGCTAAAGAATCCCTGTGGTGAATCCTCTGGGCTTTTGAAGTGGTCCTCACTGCACAGCATGGGAGATTGAGAGGGAAGGTTTTGCAAACATTGCACAAAATTTTTCCTGATCCCCAAAAGGATGCGCGTACGTGTCTGCATGTATTTCTTACCTTGATTAGCAGGGCTTAGTTACTGAAATAAGAAATAATCTGAACCAAGCTAATGCCCATTACAAAACTTGGAACCTACAGTAATGCTGATAGCATTCTCCTGTTGGGAATGATGCTATTTTGTTGCATTTGGAATTGAAAATCTAGAATTTCATAAATAAAAATACTTAAAAGTTTTTCTTGCAGTTATTAATGGATTAATATTAGAAATACCCTGCTTACAGATGATTCATTTCCCACACCAATTTTGTGGTTTGTGAAAGTCATATACTTTTAAGAACATGGACCAGCGATGTCACTTAACAATTCTCACAATAACTTTGTCCTGTGGGACAGAGAACTAAAAGAACAACAATAAAAAACAAGTAGCATTCTCTAAACAAAGAAAATCAATCAAACATCCTGTTTATTGATCCGTGTTAGAATTCTCTCTAACAGGCTCAGTCAGTGGACAGCTGGCTGAAGCAGATACCTTATGGCTGGGCCTTTTAAAATACCCATTTGTAGCATGATACCACTGAGAGAAATTATGCTCTTCTTATGCAGCCTCACAGCTAATCCACCATCCTATGGTGCAATGCATTATCCTTAACATTTCTTTAAGAAAGGGGAGAGAACAGATAAAGGATTTCACAGCTGGCAAGATGCTAAAACATATTAGCTTTTATCATGAGAGTATAATGGTACTACTGTTTAAGAAAATACTGCAACTTTGTTTAATTTTCTTAGTTTTTTTTAAAATGGATCCTTTTCTCTGTGGAATTTGGAAGAAAATGGGGAAAGAGAGGATAAGTAAATACCTTCAACCTTCTCAGCTGAAATCCATAATTATAGTTTTACTACTTTCTGGTTTCTGATACATAGGTTTCACAGAGCTGATTGCAGACTGCAGGAACCATTTTTGCCTTTTAAATTGAAGCATTTCAGGTCTTCTCTAATTAACAGCCACTTGCAGAGTGTATCACAGGCTTAGTGCCTACTCACCAGGCACATTTCTCAGAGACAGATCTGTTATTGCACTAAAATGAGGACAAGAGGCATTCTGTATTAATAGTTTATGAAGATAGCTAAATTACAGCTGACCATACAGTATTCTGTCTATGTTCTTCTCCCAAGTCTGTCTCTGGGCTCTCTTTTTCTGGGGAGACAAATCTTGAAGTGATAATACCTTCTCCTCAATGATAATAGTTTGAACTTGTTGGTGTGGGGCATCATCATTTTGAGAAATAGCTGTAGGAAGTGCTTAGGCAAACTTCCTTGTACAGAGAGTACCAACTAATTAAAATAGAAACTTTGGTTTTTCTTTTCCCATTAAGGTAGCAGATTTTTAGATCTAATGAAACAAAAACACAGGAAGAAGGACAGCTCTTCATTACATGAGAGTTCAGAGCTCTGTAAAGGTAAAGCTTCTGATTTATCCACAGGAAACTGCCCAGGATCAAGATCTTCACACAGTTACCCACTTCGTGCCCAGTCCTTCTTCACCCAATCAGACTCACTGCATGTCACTCATAATAAGCTAACCAGACCCAAAATTTTCTTGGAGCAAGGTGCTGTCACATTTTTTTCTTGTACAGTGGTAAGCATATGAGCTTAAAACAAAAGACAAAAAAATTCTGCATTTCCTTCCTCTCTCCGTCCCTCTGATTCTTCCCTCCTCCCTTCACTCCTCACTGCCTCCTTCTGGATCCCAAGATCTCATTCGCTTCATTCCCTTGCAAAAAACTTCTGTCCAGGTGCAGCCATAAGGTAAAACAATGGCACAATACCAAAGGACAGCTGTCAGGTAGCCAAAAGCAGCATGAAAAAAGCAGTAGTGAATGAGATATTCTAATATCTGCATCACTGACTGACAAAGCCATATAGCAGGACATATGCATGCATTTACCATTTTAAAGGAGCAACCACACTTGCTGAAAGCATCAACCTTAGAAGGAAACCCAGAGTGTGAAGGAATGAGTACTGCTCAAGAGATGATTTGTATTATTTCAGATAACCATGGCCAAGAACTGATGGGCACAAACATTGGCATTTTCTTCACAGAATTGCTGTTATCTCCTGTGCCGTCTCCTGTTTTGCATAATGCCATATGAACCTCATTACTGCAGTTTGCAGGGTTTTGAACATTCACAGAAAAAAGCATAGGGAGAAGAGCAATAGTTTGATTGATGCAATTTTCACATTGGCCCAGTGGATAATCAGAAGAGCTCTTCTATTACAAGGACTTGCAGAAAGCAAAATATTATAAATCCTACCCACAACCCAGGGCCATTAAGAAGGGCTAAAAAACCCTCTAATAACACAGCCTTTCTTGACAGAGTTATTGTTAACAGCTAAATCACAGCTAGCAGGCAAGATCTGCTCTTATGCCAGGGCTACAAGGCACACAGCAGTCTGAGAGAAAGATAAATATGTATGTGTGGAAATTACCTCCTCCAAAAATTATAAAAAAATAAATAGATTAAATGAACCCCTACCTTGGAGAGCCTGGAGTGTACGAGTCTGTACAACAATACAGAGTTGCAGGACCAGCTGTGGTGCACTTTCCAGAAAGGTGGCTAGCAAATGCAGCATACTCACATCTGCATACTCATACACCATTTTCCAATAAAACCGCCATCTGTCATTCTCTCCACTCTGTCGACTCCGGATACCCAAGTACATTGTGTGAAAATACCTGGAAATGAAAGAGAGTGGTTATAGAGGCACAGAATGATATTTTACTGGTTATTGTTCTGCTGACAAATAACATTTTGTTCAATGTACTTCAAAA
Organism: Pachycephala philippinensis; assembly: GCA_013397055.1. Classification (NCBI taxonomy): domain Eukaryota; kingdom Metazoa; phylum Chordata; class Aves; order Passeriformes; genus Pachycephala; species Pachycephala philippinensis. The sequence goes on from VWZT01006501.1 coordinate 163,311, forward strand.
TAATGAACATTTATTTTAAAAGATTGTTGTATTTCAATTTATAATAGTTGATCTGATAAGAGTAAACTAAACTGAAGACAAGACTAGCCTTTATAAGACCATCAAAAAAGCTTAGCATTTTCTTATTTGCTAAATAGTATTTCTGTCAAAGATCCAGTTTTCTAGTTTGAAATATAAGGGTGATATCTTGACTATATGGCCTTCCTCAGAGGTTTTTCAAATAATGAGGGGAACAAAGCTGACTCTTAAATGAGAACCTGCGAAGAACTGATCTCCTTCTGCGTGGCTCTATTAGGACTTGGAGGACCACTTGCACTGCAAGTCTGGGGGGGTCTTAGCCTGGAGCCCTGCTCTGGCTGTTATTGTCTTGCTTTTCCACCCATCTAACACACTGAGTACCATAGTTCAGATACTGCCAAATATATAGTGTTTTTTCCTCATAGTTTGATTATTTTAGTTGGAGAGGAGATGTAGCTGTGAATTCCTATTTTAGGAGGCGTGGAGATCTGGCTGTGGGTTCCCTTGGAGATCAGAAATGACTCACTAGGGTAGCTCCCATGCAGCAGTAGCAGTAACAAGCAGCAGAAGCCAAGAACCCACCAGGCTGCTGCTGCTTCCAGTAGCAACCAGCAGATAAAGGGAGCAATAGTCAAAGCATGTCAGCCCTCGTGGCCGGTGTAATCAGCAGGAAAAACACCTGCCAACCAGCCCATTAAGTAGATTTTGGTGGGTGCAGGAGTAATGAGTGGTTTTAGGAAGCAAGGGATGTCTTCTGAAGGCCAGTACCCAGGTGCTGTGATGCCTGTGGTGACCCTTGCAGAGCTTGCAGCAGCGTCCCATGACACACCTGAGTCACAGCACAGTGATCACTCTGGGTGGCCTTTGATCTGCTCTGTTATTCTGATCTGATCTCAGTTATTTTGTGTCAGAAAAGCTCCCACATTGTTCCTACAATTTTAGTTCCAAACTAATTAAGGCTGGCTGAAAAGAATCCCCAGTCTCACTTAATGAAAAATTCTGAAGATGAAGGTATTGTCTTGCATCAGGGTGCCTTGTGTCCTACTGGAATGCCCTGGTGGGCTACTAACTGTTGGAGGTTTTTGTTTCTCTTTTTCTTGAGGTATCTTTCATATCCTGTTCCAGACAGCATTTTCTTATGATATTTTTAATATGCTTTCACATCAATTTTTTAAAATGAGATCCTATTTTATAATTAGAAAAAGTTTAGTAAATTTTAACCACTTTCAATATGAATTGTTTTAATTAGTTAAGATAAAGTATTTCAGTATTTCTTCTTTCCACAAGTTCTTGTCATAAAACCCTTTTCATAACTGGTGGAGCATGGTGAATTGTCAAATCCCTTTTTACAAAGGTTGCATGCAACCTTTAATCTCTACTCTGTTCAGCTGTAACTCTGGAAGTGTCTTATGCTGATGAGATGACTTTTGGCCTCTGACTCGCAAAGAGCCCAAGACTTGGTTGGCCCCTTGAAGAATGACCCAATGAACCCTAGTACCCAAAGCACTCTTCTACCCAATGCACATTCTACTGCAGAGCAGCAGTTTTTATTCAGGAATATTCACCAGACAAAACCAGGGAGTAGCACGGAGAAACAGCTGAGAGGACAGATCTGAGCCTGCAGCATTTCTCTTGACAATGCACATCATAGCAATATAAAAGGAAAACACATTAAACTCACATTTAAATTAAAATCACACCAGGTGGCTTTGAATTTTATCAAAGTCCCATGTGGGAGTGAAGCAGCAGTGAACTGCTCAGAGATGGAGACCACAGAGGTGCAGTAAACAAGATGCCAACTGTAACTCTCATGCAAAACACTGAGCAGGTCTGGATGGGTCAGAGTGTGATGGGATAACTGGGGCTCTCTGGTGTCCTTGGGGTTAGGTAAAGTGAAATGGCCTGCTGCCCAGATCTGAAAGCCACTGAGCTGGAAAGGCATCTTTTGCTGCACAGTTCTGTTAATGGGGTCCATTGGACCCACAGGTTCTCAGTCACAATCCATTTAATTGTTCCTACACCTCTCATTAAAGTCCTGCAGCACAACAGGGACAGGTAAGGCTTGTATTTCCTTCTGCAGTTTATTGTTTGGGTGGGGTTTGTTTGTCCTGCCTAACATGTCCTCCCGAGGGGCACACCTTGGAATACTGTCTGCTCCACATAGTGGGAGCAGACAGCATCTTCAGCATCCTTCTTTTAAGATATCACTAACCCTTGCTATAAATTCCTAAAGGAGCTGTGGCTGCTAAATGTTGTGCCAGGAGGCTCTAGCTCTGCCAGTGGAGCCATCTGCAACTTCAGTTCTACAGTATTTGCACAAAAAATACTTTTCCTATTTAAAAAATGACATACTGTGGCATGTGAGGACCCCTAGGGTTCTTTACCTGTTCTGCAGAGTGGTTGTGCATGGCAAATACGTTGTGATTAATGAACCCGTATGGAAATATTTCCTCTCCCATTGCACTTTATTGTGAAACACTGGCAGTGAGTTATAGGGGACTGGGGAATCATTGCTCTTTGTCTATTTAGCTCTCTGCAATTTAAACACAAGATGTAGAGGAGGAAGATACTTTCTGTTTTTACACACTGGGGACCAAATTTCAGCCTAGGGTGGTATTTTTTTTTTCTGTCCTTTCAATTTTGGCCAAATTGATTGCAGGCTGAAATGAGCATTTACACACATAATTACTGTCACTGATTTATAGGTACAATCAGGTGATTAGACAGCTAAACATTCTGATTTGCATCCACAATTAATAGCACCCGCAATTGATGTTAGGCGTGCAAATTAGCAGTTATTAAAATAAAAAGATGGTCTCATAGAATGATTCATATATCAAAGACACTTTTTTCTGATAGTGAAATAGAGGAAAAAAATGGGAGAAAGTGCTTTGTTGTAGTGGCTTCCAAATATAGCTTAACACTGCAGTAATGACACATTCCATTTTATATATATGCATTATGTAATTCCACTTTAGACACCCTCACTGGAGGCCTATTGTCAGCAAATGCCATACAGACACAGTCAGAGGTAGTTCCTGATTTAAAGGGTTTTTATAGTTTGGTGTTCTGGTATTGTTTTGGTGGAAATTCACATTTTTGTGGGAGTCCAGGTTGTGACTGTTACATACAGGTATTCCAGGAAGATATAGGAAGAAGTAGTAAAGAGTTCTGCATTGGAAAATGTCTTAGGTTTATTGTGGGGCAAATTGATGTTAATGAACCTGAAAGAGCAGATGTGAATGTTATTATTTTGGTTGTGATTGCATTCAGTCAACTACAGTCTTCTGCTGGTGCTTTACAAATACACAAAAACTGCCCGTCCATGTTCCCAAAGAGCATTTAATTGATAAGAAAAGAGATGAAAAGGAGGGAAGAATTGAGAGTTAGAGCACCTGACAAAAAATGGTAAAGAAGCAGGAAAGGAAAGTGTGGTAACAATATTGCCATCTAGTAAAGTAACTACTTTGTCTAATAAGTCAAGATAGTCCATCAAAGTTTCTCATTTCACTAGAAGAGTAAAACCAAATAAAACCCCACCACTTCACCCACTCCCCACAAAGACCCTACAATTTAATACCTCTTTTGTTTGTGGAGAAAAACTTAGATGTAATTGACTTTCTTAGAGATTTTGCAGTTAGAAGACTATGAAAACTCTCCCATGAAGTCAGGCTGACAGAGTTGAGGTTGTTCAACCTGGGAAGAGAAGTCTCCAGGGAGACCTTATTGTGGCCTTCCAGTACCTGAAGCTGCAGTACCAGAAAGCTGGAGAGGGATTTCTTACAGAGGCATGTAGGACAAGTGGTTACGGCTTCAAACTGAAAGAGGGCAGGTTTAAATTAGATATAAGGAAGAAATTATTCATTGTAAGGGTGATGAGACACTGGAAGAGGTTGCCCAGAGAACTTGTCAATGCCCCATTCCTGAAAGTATTCAAGGCCAGACTGGATGGGGCTTTTAGCAACTTGGTCTAGTGGAAGCTGTCCCTGCCCATGGCAGGGAATTGGAACTGGATGATCTTTAAGGCCCCTTCCAACCCAAACCATTCTTTCAGTCTGTGATTCTATGAAATGTACTATGAAAAAGCAATATCAAAACCTTATTATTTTAAAATTACTCTTTTACNGATCTTATATTCAGAATTAATACAATGGAATGAGAAGCACTATATCACTGATAATCAGATGGCAACATATATATTGTTATTTGAGTCTTAATTTCTTAACCTTTGAAGGAAGTAGAGAACTTTTCAGCATTTAATTGTTTCAATTTATTTCAGTGCATCACACAGCACAGTATACAGACCATTGATAAAGCATAACCCTGAAGGATGTGAATCTGAGACAAGACAAGTTACTACTTTCTTCTTCCATTATATTGATGAAAGAAGGCAGTAAAGTAAAAAAAACAAACAGAAAACCAGGCTACTCCTTGTGCTGTCCACAACAGGTGTCCAAGATGCAAGACAAATAGAAATAAAAAATTACCTACATTTGTATTTGGTAAAAAATGTATTTTGGTTCTAGGGAAAGAGACATTCATTCTGATAAGACAGTGGCTCTCCAATATTTCCAAAATCAAGAGCCCTCATTTTGCTCCAGGGTCACATACCAATCTTGAGGATGGTCAGCATAGACTGAGATACTTACATTTGAAATAATTCTGGTTACAATTCACTTACATGATAAAAGCATGCCCACTTGTGAATTTAATTGAGATGAGGTAGTGCAATTATACGATAATGCCAAATATTTATAGGAGTGCTTTCCATGTTTAAAGTGCTGTACAACCACTGCTTGATTAACTAGGATGAATGTAAATAATCTTACAAAGTTCATTCCTCAGGAGTTGGCAGCTGACCAACCTAATAGCTTTCTGCAGGAGCAAGGTGTAACTTTCAGTCAGCACACTCAAATCCAGCTGATGTTTCGGAAGCCTGTGGTTGGGAGGATGTGCCTTCTTCTTGTGTGAAGAAAACTCTAACTCTTTTTTCCCTTATTCTTAGGAACTTCTCCCCAGGTCTTGCTCCAGTACAAGGCAGGCAAGGAGGCCCCCAGAATACCTTCCAAGCAGGAGACAATTCCTCAGAGTCAGTTATTCTGGGAGAGCGTTTAGGTGTCACTGGCACCTGCACTAAAAGTTTCCAACCTGCCTACAATTCATCTGCTCTTTTATAAAAGACCTTTGGTGAATATCTTGGTATCATTGAAACTGAAGATGCTTTTGGCAGTGATTTAACACAGCTTGAGTTTTACCCCAGTTTACTTCATAGTGTCTGGTGTCGTTTATGCCCATTGCTTCTAAGACATTATTTCAGAAGCTGCTCCATTATGCTTCACAGACAGCATTCTTTTCATACAGAGAGCTGAAGCTTATAATAAGTGGAACAGAGAAACCAAACCCTTATTATTGGTGGACATGTTGTTCCCAGGCATGTGGAACTTAACTGTTCTTGCTGCACACAGTTTGGCTCAGTCAACATCTTTCAGTTTTCTGAGCTCCCCTGGGATTCCCACCCCAAAGTTTGCTATTTGCTTTTACCTCCTTTCTTCCAGTTCCACAACTTTCGCAAATCTTTAGCTAAAAATTTAGATTTTTGAGATTTGGAAAAGTTATGTTCATCTGCTGTTCATTTAGACAGCATGCACAACAAGAATGTGCATATGCGAGTGCAGAGCCATATGTGAGTCCAGCCTGACTATGGCTCTGAGCACTTGCTACAGATTTTCACCATAATGAAATTATCCATCTGATGATAATATATACGGCTCTAGAAAAAAGTCTTCAGTTTAGAAGTGTCAAAGACTACATTGCTACCATGTGCTTTATCTAAAAAGTCCTTAGGATGATGCACATGAATAAGACACCATTTGCATTCTTTGGAAAAATGAAATTATTCTGATTTCATGCCTCATGTAGTCCATTTTATTGCAATTGCCTAAGTCTGTAGAGGACGCTTGCTTATGTTGCATAATCTAGTGAAGCTCTTTTGAGAAGATCAAAAGTCATTAATGGGTAGTTGGAGCAGTCCTAGACATTTAATCCGATGCCTAATTTGCTCCTACATCAAACACTGTATTAAATAATTTAGCCATACCATAAACAGTTTTTCTTTCTGTGTTTGAGGTGTAGAGGACGAAAATCACTACTGCAGAGCTAAAAATCAGTAGAATAAACAGCAATTCGGATAAGTGGTATTTTCTTCTGTTGCTTGGTTACCAGAGAAAACTTAATCGTGTTTGTATCTCAACAGTATTTGCCATGTTAAATAACAACAGATTGTTCTATTTTGCTTCTTATGTGCCTTTTTATTAGGTGTGCCTGAATACTTAAAAAAAAGTTTCTTTAGCAGGAATACTTACTGCTTTAGCAGTATATGCTAATGCTCATTCTTTTTGTTCTGAAGAACAAACAAATCCCTTCAGTTTTAATTCCTTATTCTAGGAAGGAAAAGCCAGCCAACTTTTAATTTTCTAATCAAATTATTTTTGATGGGACCATTAAGGTTTAATGTGCAAAAGGAAACTGAAACGCATTCTGGAGCACAGCAGTGACCAAAACTTGTCCAACGAAGCACGGCTCTGGCAATTTACCAGCAGTCAAAAGTCTGGACTTAATTTACTTTAAATTATGAGTGCAGCATCCTCATCTGTGTCACTGAGATGAAATCCATGTGAGGACAGATCCCACTGGGGAATATTTCATCATCAGAGACATTAAAAGGCTTATTTCCAGAATATGCATACCCTACAAAGATAAAAAGCAAAACCCAACTCCTTGTATTTAATTTTACTTTGCAGTATTTAAGATATCAGAAAAATAACTGCTTTACTTCCTATAACATAAAGCAAGGCACTTTATGAGCATAAACAAAATGATTACATCTGTTTCATTATGACCTATAAAGCATTCCCTGGCATCTTCTATGACTGGGTGATCCTTCTCAAATGGCCATGAGTCGTATTACAGCAGCATTTTATGGTCATCTAAATTTTTATGGCCATCTGAATTTAGCTACTTTGTGAATTCCCCAACTGTAAGCAGTCATACCCAGCACTTTCCTTCCTTTCCTGACATGTGGAAACTGCAGACCTCCAGTTTGCCAACCAGTGGTGGAGGGAGATGGCAGGACTAGGTTGGACTAGGTCCAGGTTTAATCCCTGATGTAGCCTGCTCCCCTGCTGACTGCCCTCACCCCTGGCGTACAGCTGCTCAGCCCCACTGCTTAGCCCACAGTGGGATTCAACCCTGTGTGAGGCAAAGGCCCTCTCCAGGAAACAAATCTCCTTGCATTGGAACGAGGTGCAGCCTGGATGCTTGCACTGAATGGCACGGATGCTGGGCTGTCCCCTGCCAGCACCCCTCCAGCTTTACAGTGGTTTGCTGTCCCTTCCTTTTCTCTGTACCCTGCAGATTCAGGTGACACAGGCAGCAAACCCTCTGCCTCTGCACACAGTGAGGTGATATCTCCACACCCTGCCTGTCACAGGTTGCCAGATCAGACAGAAGTATCCCTGCATGTTTGCTGTTTAGTTTAATCATCTCCATGTTTCTCCTCTGAAAACTGGGATATTCCCAGTATGCACTTACCTCCCAGGGTGCCCTGGCAGCCTGGAGGCTCTGTTGCATCCCAATCAGCCTGTGAAGTCCCGTGCTGCCAGGCTGCCCCTGCCATGCCTGTGGTGCTTATCCCCATGCCTGGGTCAGCTTTCCCTTTTACAGTGCTGGGGACCAAGGGCAGAGAGTAGATGGAGCTTGGTGGCCATGGATCCATGGGACAGGCAGATGATGGTGCCACTGCCAGTGACAAGGATGGCATAACCTTGTCAGGAAGTATGACACAGCCACTGGCCACAGCTTCTCTAGATGCTGCCCAGATACTTCTCAGGAGTAAACATCAGTGCATTTTTTTGTACTATCAACTATGGGCTAGAATTGAAAAGGAGAATGCGGAAGTAAATTAAAAAAAAAAAAATTCACAGTATGCTGCAGATGTCTACAGCTTTGTTTTTCAGAGTTTCTTCACCAGGCATTGCCACTGATACTGCATATCAGCTGCCTTTCCTGTTTCAATCAGGGGACAAGGCCATTTAGGCATGTTCTGCAGCACAACTAAAAAGTTTTACTGCACTGTTATTTCCTGTATGGCATCGCACACCTGCGTGCTCTTTAACTACAGGCACTGCTTCATCAAAAGCTGATGAGATCACTTTGGGCCTCAGAGGTTCTCAGAGGCTCCCTTGGTTTCCACTCATGGGAAACACTGGAGTTTCTTATGTATCATCAAGGCTGCAGCCCTGGAAGTGATGCCGGTGTGAGATCGTCTGATCCCTAAGGGCAAGCAGCTTCCCAAGAGATCAGGTATCTGCCCTGCTCTGTGCCTCTGAGAAACTGAGGGCTTTCCTGCTATGTTGAAAGGATCCTTATGGGCTTTCTGAAGCAATACTCCACTGAAACTGTTAGGAAAATATGGCTCTGTTGGTAAATGTCAGGGCTCTCTGAAGAGATCAGTTAAAATCCTGATTCACGGTCTGCTCTGTGACTGTGTCCTTTTGGTTTCCTCCCTGCAGCCTTACTAGGTTTTGGGGGTGGCCGAGTGGAAGGCTATTTCTGTCCTATGAAGAAGAGCTGGAATTCCCAACCAATAGTGGTTTACACTGACTTTCTTTATTCTCCTCCCTTCCTCCCCATGTCATATTTTTCATTTACTTCTAAGCCTGTCTGCCTGCTAGCCATCCTAAAGCACACCAAGAAACGAATCCTGGCTTGCCTCTGTCTCAGTCTGGAGATATCAAGAAGAATCAGGGATCAGAAAAGCACAGAATCCCCCAATGGGCTCCAGGCATTCCCTGGAAAGGCAATTAGTCATGGCCAAGGATCTGTACCATGCAGCTGTCACAGGAATATAATCATTATCATAGGCATCCTCACTTCACCAGCCCCTGGGGCTGTGGCAGGAATTGAATTGTTTCCCTGCTGCCTCCCAGCTCTGACAGACTTATGATAGCCCTTGGAAATGGTCCTGAGACCTGCCATGTGAGACTGGCAAGGAAGATGCACCTGTCTCCCAGTCACCTATTTGATTGCACTTGAAGAAAGGACTGCTCAGAGAGTTATGAGTGGGCACAGCTGGAGAACAGTGTTTCTGGCTTCTCAGCTTGGGGTACTAGGGGTATTTCCTAGATCTCTGGAGAAGCACCCAGGCAGCATCCCATCACCACATAAGGATAAGACCAGGATAAGGTATTCAGAACCTTTGCCTGTCTTACCATTGTTTCCACAGGAGCAAAGTGTACCATGGCACACTCTGAAAACCAGTGTTCCATGGCTGGAGACCTTGCAGTCTGGAGACAGGCTGTTCCCCTGGGTACCAGTGTTTATTATTCACACTGTATGCAGGGAGATGCTCAGGCCCCTCTGGGAGAGCTGAGTTTCCCCCAGCATCCATCTCTCAGCCCATGTCCATAGGGACATGAGCTATTTATCAATCTGAACAGTTCACAAGCGAGGGTTCAACACAGAGGTGGAGCAGCAGAGCAGCTGGTGAGGTAAATACCCTTGAGCATTCCTGTGCCAGGTCATGACTGCTTTGTAAGGGAACCCTTCAGTGGCAACTTCTCAACCTCATGGTCAAACTCACCATCCGGAAGAGGGAATACCTTTACATGAGTATTCACAAGAATCTATGTTGTTTGTTGCTTTCCCTGATGCCTTTGATAAATTAAGTAAATAAATCTGCCTGCTGATTATGCAGCTTTCCAGTGACAACTTTAACAGAACAAGAGCAGGCAATCATGATTTCTTTGATCCAGGAAAAGAAAAAATTGCATTTTTAAAGCAGAGGAGATGCCTGCAGTATCTTTTGCAAAAGTCAAGAGAAGCAACGGTAGTACAAACACTAGAGAATCAGAATGGCTAGGGTAGATCCTATATTTTATCCCCACAGACAAAACGTAATGTGTTTCCTTCCACATAAACATCTTTCTTTCATGACCACCGGTGTGTGCCAGGATGAATCTGGGTTGTGTCACTCTGGGGGCCTAGCACGTAATCTCACATTGTGAAACAGCAGGAGATAGCTGCCTCCACTAACCAGTAAAACTGAGCTGTTGCCAACCTTCCCCTTCCTTCCTCCAAAAATCCTTCCAAATTGCTTATAAGAGCTTTTATAGGACCTGCTTGCTCTTTCTGGCTCAGAAAAAACACGCGATTGAAAATTCTGTTTGGAAATATCTCTGCTGTAAATAACTTTTTATTCATCCTATTTATATAGCAGTCTATGCTTCAGCATTTTCTTTGGAAGTATTCAGGAGAAGCCATTAGCTAATCCTCCAATAAAAAACTCCTAATAAATTGACTGGTCGTTGTTTGGATGGAGCAATCTATAAACACTCAGGAAATAATGTGGGATTAGTCACTCATTAAGATATAGACAGGTAGTGCTCATGTGATCTTTATGAGATATTCAAATGGCTGGCAGTGTTATTTAACAGGAATTCAGGCTAACTTCCTCTTGGTGCTTGTAAGTGGTCTGGACTAATGGAGAATGTTCTTTAAATGCTGCCTGCTTGAAGAATTTAATATATGAATCAATTCAAAAACAAATTTGCCAGCAAATAGCATTAGTAGGGCTGAAAAGCATCTAACAAAGAAACGGTCTTGAATACCAAGCTGAATACCTCACCATGCACTATATCTGCATGCTTTGCAAATCTAGTATTCAGAAATCTTAGGAATAAAATTTCTGGCTTGGGTTTTGCCTGGGGAAAAAGGTCTAGGGCAAATTACAGCATTTTCATGTCAGACTTCCATCAATTCCCATAGGCCAAATCCAAAGGTTGTCAGTGAGAAAAACACTCTGAGGAATCTGGAGGGAATTTTGCCAACTTATGGACCTCCCAGTTTGCCCCTTATCAATATATTATAGAAAAAGAAGGAAGAATATAAGAGGTGACATGCTGGCAGCACACAAGCCAAAGGAGAAAATAACATGAGCTGGCAAGACAGCAATTACATTTAGGACTTGAAAGCAAACTGTGGTCATTAGAGATCTACAGTTTTCAGTCTAACTGGAGTTCTATATTCCAGTATAGACTCCAATATAAGCTCCATCTTAAAAAATAGCACAAAGTCCAAGAAGCACTGAAGGCTAGTAAAATGCCTTCAAGAAAAATGCTTCACGGAATGGCTTGTACCAAAGGGCATGAATTTATCTGTGCTGAGACTGAGTCTGAATTCAACAGCCATTTTGTTTAAAAACTTATTCAGAAAAGAAGGCAGAGATAACACAGGCAGGAAACAAAAACTAAGGGATTTATTTTTTTTTTTTTTGCTGTGGCAGGAACAGAAGAAAGGTTTAAGAAGGTTCAGCTAAGGCTTGGTCTAAGAACATTTTTTAAATACTATTTTTAGCTGGTGTAAGATTGGTTTTGCAGCACAAAACACAGCCATATTTGCATACATATGCATATGTATAATCTGTAATTCCCCTGCAGTTTAGGCATCTTATTCCAGCAGAGGAGGATATAACATCTGATAGAAGACTTGTAAAACTTGGAAGCCCATACTGTTGAAATGCTACAAATACAACTAAACAAACATAAAATCTGTATGCTGCAAGTCCCAAATTGACATACATATATGTATAAACAATACCAGCACTTTCAGTATCATGTCTGAATTCACTGTCACACTGAAAATTGCTGAAATTAAGAGCCTGATGTAGAACAGGAATGCTTTCAAGGTGGTAAAACTGGACAGGGACTTGCCAGGAACAATAGGGCCATCTGCTCCTCACCGGGGTGAGCAGGGAAATGCCAGAGCTGGAAAGCTCTTTTGGGACTTCTGGAGGGAACACTTGCTCTTCACAAAGCATCTGGCACTATCCCTTTGCACCTGGGCAGAAAACATCCCCCAGTTCTAATCCTTCTAAACTCAATGAAGGTTAAAAGAGCTGTGAAGGATATCCAAACCCTACTTTGTCCACAGTATATCCATTGAAACTGGCAAACCTGGTGTGATCTGCTTCACCCTTCCATTGCAATCTTAATCACAGAATGGCTGAGGTTGGAAGGGGCCTCTGGAGGTCATCTGATCAAGGAGAGCCATCACCTAGGGGAGGTTACAAGCAGCTTGTCCAGGCAGTTTTTGGACCTCTCCAAGGATGGAGACTCCCCAACATTCCAGAGCAACTTGTCCAAGTGCTCCGTCACCCCCACAAAGCATTTCTTGATGTCCACAGGGAACCTCCTGAGTTTCATTTTATTCCCACTGACTCTAGTGCAGTCACTGGCCACCACTGAAAAGAGCCTGACTCTGCCCTCTTTGACCCTCCTTCCAGGTGTGTAAGATCGTCCCTGAGCTGTCTCTGTGCTGAACAGTGCCAGTTCTCAGCCTTCCCTCGGAAGAGAGATGCTCCTGTCCTGAGTATGTTTGTGGCCCTGTGTCAGACTCTCTCCAGGACTCTACATGTCTCTAGCACTGGGGAGACCAGAACAGGACACAGTACTCCAGGCATGGCCTCAGCAGTGCCGAGTAGAGCAGCAGGATCACCTCCCTCGACCTGCAGGCAGCCCTTTGTCTCATGCAGCCCAGGACACCATTAGCCTTCTTTGCAGCAAGGACACACCGCTGGCTGATGCTCCACTTGGTGCCCACCAGGACCCACAGGTCCTTTTCCAGCAGAGTACATACTCCAGCAGAGTATATTCCCCAGTACATACTGGTGCACGGGGTTGTTCGTCCCCAGGTGCAGGACTTTGCACTCTCCTTTTTGAATCTCAGGATGTTCCATTTCTCCAACCTGTAGAGGACCCTCCGGAGTATCAGCCATTCCTCCCAGGTTTGTGACATCAGCAAGCTGGCTGAGGACACACTGTGCCCCATCATCCGGATCATGTAACTCCTCTCAAGATGCTAAACAGGAGCAGAGCCAGCATTGACCCCTGGGGTTCACTGCTAGTTACTGGTCTCCAAACAGATTTCAGGCCACTGTCACAGCCCTTTGAGATCAGCAGTTCAGTCAGTTTTCAATCCACCTCACCAGCTGCTTCTTCAGGCCACAATTCACCAGCTTCTCAACGAGGACCTTATGGAGACAGTGTCAAAAGCCTTCCTCTAGGTAGAAAATATTCACGGTTCTCCCCTCACCTACTGGGCCAGTCATTTCACCATGGAAGGTTAATACAAAAACTAAGAAGAGATTGGTACGGCAGGACTTATGGTCAGATTTGTAAGTACAGCATTGGTGAAAATGAAAGCTTACAAGTAAACAAAATATTAAAAAAATGTGTTTAGGATCCAGATAGATCTTTTAACTATCAATGCCTGCCACTGAAAATCCCTCAGACATATGACAGATGCCAGTGATGAAATTCCTTATTTAGACTGACACCCCATCTCCAAAATGCCACATGCTCCAAGCCTGATTCTCAGCCTAGACTTTACTTTATGACTTTTTCAAGGAAAATATGATACATGTCTTCCTGGATCTTTGCAAAATGAATAAAAATTCTCTCAGAATCCTAAGTGCAACTGAAGTTATATATAACACTAATGATAATACTGTTAATAATAATAATAATTATAAGGCTGTTTAGCATTATTTGCTTAAATTGAAAACCATTCATATTAATACAGACAGCAAATTGCATGAACTTCCTTTAACCTCTGGAAACCATTAAGAATTTCAGTACTTTTGGCTAATTACAGTTGCAATTCATGGGGCCTGCTTGCCTTCTAAGTTAGCTGGGTAAAATGCCACTGTCTTCCTGACACTTCCTTCCTCTGTGTATCCCAGTCATCCAAGCGCAGAACTGGCTTTTCCACATTTGTGATCACTCTGAATTTAAGGAGTATTTGAGGTGAAGGTGGAGAGGGATGTAAATGTGCCTGATAAAGGAGGCTATAAAAACTACAAACTGCTCTTCTCAGCTTTTCAAAAGCACAATTAAGAACTTGCTTTATCTGCTGGTATAGATGAGACCAGAAGCGAAAAGAGCTTGGGGAAGCAGGAAAAAGTAATTTTTGCAGTTACTTTCTTTCTTTTTTTTTTTTTTCCTATGCAGATTATTTTAAAGAGAAGCTTTCCCTTTTTAGACCTACCAGTTTCCTTTCTAACAGCAATCTGCCTGATTGTTGCTGGCTTCCAGGCCACACATATGCCCTTGGTTTCCAGAGGAAATTCAAAAAGAGGTAATGTAACTCATGAGACTGGTTCTATACACAGAAATGTGCACGTGTAGGGAGAGTAAAGAAAAGATACAGGGATACAGTGAAGAGCTCCTTCTGGGTGCTCTGAAGAAAACAAGGGACATGTGATGGGTTAAGACGGTGAAAGACTATGCAGATGGCTTTGCCACACCCATAATCATGGCTGGTCCCTTGGCACTTGCACCATACTCCTGGGATTTTAAGCCTTCCATGCTCTGCAGCAAAATAAATTTCTGAGGCCTAGTAAGCATTACTAAAGCTAACTCTTCCAAAGGCCTGTGTATTAGTGTTCAAAGATTCATATCATTTCCTACAGCTAGAGGCAGCCATTTAGTTTTGGCAGATGTTATTTTATTTGTTCAGGCTGAAAGGTCACTATAATTCTGTCAACTTTATTTTCTGTATTTAAAATGTCACCCCAAACAGGTAGCTAAGGTAACCCATTTGCTTTCTACATGTCTTTTACCATTTTTCATGTCAGAGAAGGTCTTTTATGTCTTAGGAATACAAATTAAGTTTGAGAACTGGTCTTCGAAAAAAAACATTTGAAGGAAGTGAAGCACTTCTTAAAGACAATTGTCTCAGTTCCAAGCATGCTCGATTCCATTGTTTTTCTAGGGGCTTTGACATGTTTGTTTCTTGCAGCATTTCTTTGCTTTCTCAAAGCATCTCTTCATGTAAGAAGACAATTATAACGATCTGAAAGGTTTCCTGCTTCTGTCCTCCACTTCTGTGCTCACATTTGCTTGTGCCTCCTGTTTGCACCTACAGAGATACACAACAAATGTGACCCTGTGCTTTGAAGGCCATTTCAAAAAAGCAATTAAAGCCATGGCTATAGGGACACCTGCACTGATCTGTCTGTTGACACCCACCATCCACGAATCCTGGCTGTGCAAACCAACTCCCTCCTTCATGCCAGCTCCTGAATGTGGCTGAATCTGTGCTAAGCTATTTCAACAAGTCACGCAGGTCAAGAACTATCCCTGTTTTTCTAATTTAATTTTGGGTTTTTTCTGTCATCTTAGCATGCTGAAATGGCCTCATGATGATCACAGCACTAGAACCACAGGGAGAGGCAAGAGAACAACAAGCCTTGGGCAAAGGGAGGAGGAAGGTGGAACCACATCAACCAGCACTTGGATGAAGTCCCACTGCCACGGCAGGGCAATTTCATTTATTGGAAAGACCTTGGTGGCTCTAAGGACACAGTTTTGCCTTGCCATATTTCCCCAGGGAATACTTAACTTCTTTTTCTAATTAGAACACCCCTACCTTTTACTGACATTTAAAACACAGGTATCTAAATGCATTTGAACTGACATGTCAGTCAAATATGGCTAACTGTGCTCCAGAGAATCCCATCTGCTTATTAACTAACTTATACCAGGCTCATAAAGGTAATACAGATCTCTTGCTGCATTGATTAATTCAATGAACTACAATTTTTATTTTTTTTTAAACTGAAGAATTAAAGCTCTTATTTTGTGGTATAACTGACTTGAAAGGAAGATAAAAACATTCTGGTTTTGAGATATATTTATGAATGGTTTTCTTTGAACATTCTGTTTTTCCATCTTGTCCTTGTCAAGATGGACATGAAAGCAAAAAAGACCAAAAAGAACTTTATGAAAGAATACTGATTTTCCTTGTAAAATACAGTAATGATCAATGCTGTCTCTAAGGACTTGTGATTTTTTCTTCCATATTGTTGTGCAAGTTCTAAACCAAACTGCAGACTGGCATGAAATACTTATGAAGCACTGAGACCCTAGGTCAAGATCAAGACCATCACTGACTCTTTTAATTTGCTTTTGAAATTAAGTTTGGAAAAGACTGCAGAAAACCTGTTCCTTTTGTACCGACTATTTAGGTATTTTCACAAATGTGTTTTCATCTTTTTCTTTTCCTTCCTGACCACATGGTTTGAACATACAGGTCAATGTGACCTTACAACTTCCTAGGGGAAAATTAGTTGCAGAGAGATGGCATGCAAAGAAAGAGCCACTGACAAAAAATCAGTGGGTTTTCTGCAAAACACATTTACTGCTTCTTGGCAGTCTCTGCCCTCAACTCCCACCTTTGCTTTAGTAGCATCTGCTCTGATTTTCTTATCTTGCACTGAGTGGTCCAACTAGAATTTCATTATTTGGAAAGTGCATTCCATTCACTAATGTGTATCTGATTAAACTTGGCTCCAGATTACCTTAAGTTAGAAGCACATTATAGCTACATCTTCACAGAACGTTGAAATGTCCCACTTCCCAGAAAGCATTGGCAGAGGTCCAAGTTTTACTGAAATCACCCAGACTGAGACCTCTAAGTTCCTTTAAATATTGAGACAGATTGATGAAATGGACAGACTCAGGATTGTATATACAGGCATACACATATATGTGTGAACATGTCCCATGCATACACCCTCACATACTGTACCATACCATTATACATCTACTGGACCCTCTAAAGGATTCTGCACGCTTGTGTCCTGACATTTTTTTTCCAGAAGCAGACCGATATTCAACAAAACTGTTCAAGGTAAATGAAGGCAAAGGACTGAGTCAAGGTCAATCAAAGCTCTCCCACCTAAATCCACCAAAATGGTAAATTCAGGAAGTTCAGACAAAGGCAAAGAACAAGCCCCAGGCTGTTTCTCATGCCAGTCCACCTTGCAGTGGAGTGCAGTTCCCCCTGAAGTCCCCAGGCTCACGTACTACTTCCTTGGACTGAACAGACTCCATGGCACCCTTCTCGTGCTACAATCCACTGTCTGGCTCTAAATGTTTCTGCTGCACCTCACTGCCCACAGGGCTGAATCTGGCATTTAGCATTAAGCTGCCATAGGTAGGCTTAGGCCACTTTGTCTAAAAGAAGAGTAGATTAAAAGGAAGTGAACCTGATCTCTGCTATTCAAAATGAAAAGCAAATAAACAAACAAACAAAAGACCTGCCCTGAATAAGCCAGTCCAAATCCCTTCATTTAGCTGGCTTTCAACATTGTTTTTTCACACTCTGGGACTCTGGTATATCAAGCAGGCCTGGAAGCTGATGAAACAAATTTCAGCAGTCTGGGAACCTGGCCTATGTTTGCAATGGGTGGACCTTAACTAGACACAGGGAGTGCCAGAAGTCATAAAGAAGACTTATGATTCTCTTGAGATCTCCAAATTAATTTTAATGAACTGAGGAATTCGACTAAGCTCCTGTTAAGCTTTTCACATTTGGAACTGCTGTTCCAAGGCAAACCTGTGTGGTTTCATCCATCTCTATCTTCCTGCCTTGATTTGAACTCTATCCTGATGACAAAGGGAAACACTTCAAGCAGGGGGGAGGAAATGCTTTAAAGATTAGCCTCAGCAGTGAGGAAAATCCAGTTCTAATTCTCATTCTATATATTTCTCATAAGCTTGCAAAATCACTTAAGTGGAGATAGGCTAACAACATATTCAACACAAAAGAGAAGGCAGAGGTCCACAAAAAGCAGGTGGGCTTATAGAGTTGAATGCAACTCAATTTAAGCACCTTCAGCCGAAGACTGCTGAAAATCTTGACTGCTCCTCTGAGGAAAATACTACCAGTGATATCCCTAGTTTCATCCACTAGGAACACCAAAACTATGGCAATGGCCACCACCCTGTCGCAGCTGAATAGCTCCATATCTTCTCCTTGCTCTTGTCCATCCATATGGGCTGTACCAAAGTTTACATGCCTGCTACTCTGATACGAGTCCAGTCTTGGCTATAACCTCAGTCTCCTGTCTGAGTAACTCCCAGGAGACATGAAACTGGGGCTGAGATCCCCCAGGCTGAGGAGAACCTGCAGGAAGCCCATGCATTCCCTGTACCATACTCTGCCCACCACACCGTAGGTTGGTCCACTTACTATTTCTACAGTTTTTAGACAATTACCAAGAACCAGCAGCTAATTTTCAGCATCCAGTAGGTAACAAAAACAAGATGAGATTTCAGATACCTTCTCAGTATGTATTTCCTCCTAAGAATTCTTCTGTGCTTAAGGTAACACGAGATGAGCCATTAAGTCTGGTGCAATATAGTAGCTTTATCTCCTTGCACACCTCTCATCATGTCTATGTGGGAATGGTACTGTTCAGTAACATTGTAGGTATATTCAGAGGCTAATTAAATTAGGATCTGCAAAATACTAGCTCCCTGGGAAAGCAGGTGCTATACAAGTGAAAGATATTATATTTAAAATGTCATGCTAAAAGAAACTTTTTTTTTTTTGCAGATTTCCTCACAGAAATCCTCGATGAGTTTTACAGCTGAAATTTCATTAGCAGGTTGTCAACACCAGCCCATCCTCCCAAACCCCTCTTTTCTCTCCCACTCTTTCCCCAAAACACCACCCATCTCGAAGCATCTAGAATGGCAAAGGAAAACATGGCATTTTTAAAAGAGGAAAAGGATCAAAGTAAGCAACAGGAAGCTTATTTCTTTTTAGGGCTAAAAATGCTTCCCTGTCTCACACATGCAGTTACCTTATACACAAACACACTCACAGAATGCCTATGGAACATGCTTGATAGATAAATTTATGCACAGAAATACAGCTACTGGTTAAATGAAACAAAATAGCAGGGAAATGACTGGGCACTTCTACCCACCTTGTTCCTCCATTTTGAACTACTTTTAAGCTTCATTTTCTACTCAGTAAATTAATGAGTTAGCAGAGGACTGTTCTGGTTCCTCTAAAACAGCCAGATGCAAGTAAGGCTCCTACCAATTCAGTTTTGACAAAGAAAATAATCACTTCACAGTAGACACGGGTTATAAATCAAAATTGCACGTGTCCATTCCGTTCATGGCAATCTCATATACTTCCTAATGAAGACTGCTACCCTCCATCTGTATCACATCAGGCACTATTTTTTCCCTTCCCTCTTAATGTACACTACAGTTTCCAATGGTTATTAAATGCATCCTGACCAGCCATTCTTTTAAATTAGCATCCCCCATAAGACACAATATCCTCTTGAATTCCCCCAAGAACCATTGCAGCTGCAATCTGCACTTAATATTGAATTTGCACCAGAGAAATTCATTAGCTATGAACAGTATAAGACTTCCTTTATTCAGGCTTTCATTTCATTCATCCAAACCCACCTTACTCCTTGGCTGCAGCAAACAAATTTGGCCTCTTCCCAGTAAAATCAATTGTTAATGCACATACTGAAAACGTCCTATGTATTCAAAAAAGATAAGTTACAGCTTGGATCCAGAGATTTTATCCTGAATATCTTTTTAGGCTTTGGTAATGGCTTATAAGTTAAAACAATCCTGTTCATTACATATACATCACAACACTCATTCCACTTATATTCTTAGCAAAATCTGGGAGTATGATACAGAACTTTCATAATAGTTATGGATTACAATTCTAAAATCAGAGCTACATAGCTACTGGACAGATTTGAAACTTTTAAATATTTATTCTCCCAACAGTCATTTGAATATTTAAGTTGTGGAAGCAGACCTGTTGTGCTTTTTTATAAATATACAGCACAGAAAATAACACAATATATACACATATACACACAAACATGTAAAAATATTCTGTGTTTTTGAAACTTGGTGTTAATACTTGATGCTAGGTCATATTCACTCAGAACAGGTAGTGAAACTAATATCCTGCCCTTTAAAAGGCTTGTAATATTGTAATCAATTACTAACCTCTTTGAGATCCCAACAAATAGGAAAGAGTCTGAAAAATTAGTCTTGCAAAGCTTAAACTGAGAAATGGTCAAGGGTACTGACTTGAGCACTGCAGTATGTATAAACTAAATAATTTGTTACTGTTTGTCTTAAACATAATGAAATCTTGAAAAATTACTTTTACAGCTTTTTCCCATAAGGAATGCGGCTCTACATAGCATCATTCTTTGAAACGTTTACTTGGAAAAGACCTCTAAAATCATCAAGTCCAACCATTAACGCAGCACTGCCAAGTCCACCACTCAAGCATCTCCCCAAGTGCCATATCTACACGTCTTTTAAATACCTCCAGGGATGGTGATTCCACCACTTCCCTGGGCAGCCTGTTCCAATGCATGACAACCCTTTCAGTGAAGAAATTTTTCTTATATCCAGTCTAAACCTTCCCTTGTGCAACTTGAGGCCATTTCCTCTAGCCCCATTCCTTGTTGCCTGGGAGAAGAGACCGACCTGCACCTCACTAGAACCTCCCTTCAGGTTTCTCTACAGCTGTAGAGAGTGATAAAGTCCCCTCTGAGCTTCCTTTTTTCCAGGACAAACAGACTCATTTCCCTCAGCCGCTTTTCATGATACTTGTGCTTCAGACCCTTTGCCAGCTCTGTTGCCCTTCTCTGGACTCCCTCCAGCACCTCAATGTCTTTCTTGTACTGAGTGGCCCAAAACTGAACACAATATTTTGAGGTGCGGCCTCACCAGTGCCAGATACAGGAGGAATTACAGCAGCATAAGTATAGACAGAAACTCTCCAGCCCTCCATTTCAAAGGATACAAAAAATCCTGTAATTGTATACCTTTCAAGAATGACTGTGCATTAACAGAAGCACTGAAAGCAATTATCTCGGCAATCTAGGATTCTTGACAGTTAAATTACAACATTTGACATAAATGGGGATAGGACGCTTCAATACTTGATATTGTGCCTTTTGGAGTGAACAGACTGAGAAAATATGTAGGTTCCCCTGTATATTAAAAAGGCTTACTTAAAATTCATTAATTAATTTGGACAGGCTAATTCCAACACTTTTTCCTGAGTGCAGTACTCTTTAATCACTGTATTTTATTAAAACCTTTCTTAAAATCACATGCAATAAAGGTACAGAACCAAATCGAGCAATGCTTTTCTAAAATGCAGTCACTCATGAAAATTAAGATAATTCAGCTATATACATGTAATACAGAGTAGACTTGTCATGGATTTGAAGCAGCTACATGCCCTTTCTTTTTCTCCTTAGCATGAGCTTCTCTAGGCCATATAAACCAGACCCAAACTGTGGCTGCTCTAGAGAAAAAAAATCTATTAATTCACTGTACAGCTAGTGCCTGTCAGAGGTAAAGCAGCCTTAAACTGACATAATCAGGAGCTACAAAAGCTCAGTATCTCCTCTAAATAAGTTTTGCTCAAGTGCCTTTATTTGAAAAAAATGGACACAGGTTATCTATGTGCAAAATAACAGGCCAAAATTGTCACTGATTTTGTTTACTGTACAAAGATTTATAATATCTGTAGCAGTTTTACCCATATTGGTGCAATTACACCAATATTTGACCTAGACTTGCATATAGCAGGGCAGAAGTAGAATTATATCCTACTTTCCTGTTTTACACTTATTTTTCTACTTCTGAATTATTTCTCACGAGTGCAAGCTTGCCTTTGCCCTCTTCATACTTTCTGTACCACCAGCTCCTAAGGTCACATTACTAAGCCCAAATTGAGTCCAAAGTTCTATTTTGGTGATCATTAGCATACATTGAGGATCGTTATATCTCAGTGGGGAATCAATCTATGACCTTTTAAAGCACCTCTTCCTAGTTTGTATCCACTATTAATATCCTGGATTTTCCTTCAAATACCATTATAATAATGTGACTTCTTCATCATGCATTTGATTAGCCTTACAGTCAACATGAATGTCTAGTGCTGTCAATAAGCTGGATGGTTCAAAAGACCAGCTTCACTTATATATTTTTCAGTTTATAACTGAAATATATCAGCTATAGAGGCAGTGGATTAAGGACATTACTGGAATAGTGCTCCCCTGCACTCCACAACCTCCTCCAGGCAATACGTAGCCAGACTGAAAATTCAGGTAGCAGTAATAAAAACGTTGCTTGAACTGGTGCCCCTCTATTTTGGTCTTTTATAACCCAGGAGCCTACACACTCTACCTGCAAGCAAGAAAATACAGTAAAGAGGTGTGTTTGGCAGCTGCCTCTAGTATTTCAAATGTCAAGTTCATATTTTCAACTATTGCCTTCAATTCCAAGGCAGAAGTTAAACTATTCTAGCTTGTGGGGTGGAAAAAAACACAACAGGGACTATATTCCATGTTTGATTTACAGAAAAAGCATGAGATAGCCTGCTGGGTTTTGCACTTGTCTATATCATGTAGATTTCTATGTGTTCAGATCTTAGGGCACCAGCAGCTAGTTTGACAACTCAGATCTATTTATTCACCAAGTTCTTAAATTCTTTCCAGACTATATTCTTATCTACTTCTCTTCTGGAAAAAAAAGTATTTAAAAGATGCTTAGATAATTTTATTAGCTTGCTGGTGTTTATTGGTTTGGTTTTTTGGTTTTTTTGGGGTTTTCTGTTTTGTTTTTTTTTTTTCCCCCAGAAATTTCATTTATGGTACATGTTCCATATCGGAAAACTTTGTGAGAATAATTATAACTAAACAAAATTTTATTGACTTATTGTTTATTCTGGAGTTAGTAGCGTGGGTATTTCATTTCACTGATGCACATTTTGGCTTCTTGTTTCATTAATTTTATGAATACAAATATTTAAACTGCTAGACTGCCCAGCTGGTGCATACAGAGCATACACCAAGGACTGTCCCATTGATTAGACTGTCTAATCTCCCTGCCTTGACCAGAAGCCTCTGACAAACTTCCCTCTTGAGAGTAAAATCCATGCATGCAGACATGTCAGTTTTCTTTACTTTTGCTGAATCTTGAAAGTTGAAGTACTTTGCAAATAAACTTTGAAAGGTTTTGTGGTGGCTAATGAGGACATCATTAGCTAAAAATATGAAGAACTCATGCACTTGAGTGAGCTAGTACAATTTTCTCTTCCAAAACACATTATTTCATGCAAGCCTGTATGAATTTACATTACCAAAAATATTCCAATAAAGTGCTATATTTACCCAACCAACTGAACCTCATTACTGTCCCTTGTCTCAGAGTGCATCTTACCAGGGTTTTAGTCTTCATGTCTTGGTGCCTTTACCCAAAGTAAAAACACTCAGACCCAGGCATCAGCCTTCTGTAGAGCATTTGTGATCATCTTGACACATACTGGAGAGCAATAGACTCAAGAGATTCTTTTCCTGCTCCTTCTGGGACAATGAGAGAGTGAGGAAAAGCCTCAAGATCATTCCTTCAATTAATTTATTTAGAAAGCCTTTAGAAGTGAGGTTTTCAGGAGAAGAATATCAATACCATATTGTGTTCATATTTAATTTTTCACATTTCTGGAACAAAATGGCCCAATTCTGCTGGGCTTTCTATGCCAGCTTGTCTCTACAGACAGCTGCTCACACATGCCAACCTTTTAGAGCTTTTCAGGTTTCCTTTCAACTTTAATACTCCATTGGTAAGACAAGATTTTCAGTATCTTTGAAATCAGGAACAGGGTCTTCTAAGCTGACAGCTCTTTCCACTGTCTCAGCAATGTATACCAAGACGATGTCATTTGAGAAGAGGTTATGACATTTGGTATAGATTTAAGATAGACTAGTCATGCAGGAAAAGAATCTTAACACTACAAATTACTTCAATTTTCCTCACATTTGGTGTTGACCTTATTTAAGTTAAAAAAGAAGACAGAGTTTCACTGTATTGTTTGTTTGGGATTAATCTAATACTTAGTTATTCTCAGATTTTACCAAATCTTGTTTCACTCTTAGGTCATTAAAGCATATGTGGATCATCAGCCTTTGTACAGTGCCCTGGAGAAAGCTAGTAATTAACCTACTTCCCTACTGACCGTAAGTCCTCTGTAGCTCCTCTTTGTTTCCCTCAGTCAGTTTATAGTCTATAACACTGCTTTATTTTGGGCTGGCCATCCTTGAGTACTTAATTTCTTTAGATACTGCTGACAAAACCATATCAAGATCACAGGGTCATAGCTGGATTTGTCCACTCTCTTGGTGAGCAGCACTGAGGTGGCAGAGCTGGTTTCTAAGAAGCCCAGAAAGAGTCGTTCAGGTTATAGAAAAGATCAATGAAGTATCACGCAGGTATGTGGAGCATTTCTTTTGTTTCCTCCTCAGCATACCCTCTACAAAAGTTCCTTGTTCCTTATACCTCCAGTAATACTTACTCTCCTGCCTTAGACAGCCTCCTGTTATGACAAATGCCAGACATGGAATCCTGTTAGAGAACTTTGGCAAAGTCTTTTCAAAAGTCTAGATAAAGATCTGGCTGACATAACATTTTCTGCAATTGTAATGACAGGCTTAAATTCTATGAAATTAATAAGACTAAATTTTTTTCTTCATGGAAGCTGTAGAGATTTGTATCCATTGTCTCATGCTTAGTTTTGTGTTTTATAGGCTCTGCCTTGCTTTTTTCAGCTATTGTTCTGGATCCTAACGTAAGTGCTTTATGCTCCTCAAGTCACCCCCCTCATTTTTCTTTTTTTTTTAGAGAAGTGTAGTATTTGTTACACACCAGGGCTTTAGATAAGAAATTGAATCTAGCATTAAGCTACATTTTTATCAGCACCTCAGCCACCTTCTTCTCAAATATCCCTGTAATTCTTGTATGAACAGTGGCTAGACCCACTATTTAATTGCAGTTTGTTCTACTGCTCGATATTTGAACATCTCATCTCCCATTATGCCTAGATTTCACTTGCAAAAAAGAAGACTTATAGTAAGAGAATATGCCTCATCTTCTATCATAGGCGTTAATGCAAAGTCATAATCAAGCTGCTTTGAAATCACATTTCAAACCTGCATTTCTCTGACTCAGGGCTTTGACTGCAGCAATGAAGCAAGGAAGAACTGCACTCTCTCCACTTCTCCATTGGATGCAGGAGAACAATCTTTGAAGATGCACCTGCAGCTGAGGCAGGATGCTGGGTTTGTGGGGCAGGAAGTGCAGGTTACCTGGCAGAGCTGAGAAATCTCTCACTTTCCTGTTTTTTCTAACTAGTCTGCGTCTTTAGAGGTAAAACACCTGCGACCAGATTTGAGGGGAGGAAGAAGTAAAGGTCAGCCTGTGGACCATTATCCTTTGAGAGGCAGTAGGCATGGAAGAACTTGCTTCCCTCTGTACCATGGCCCTTTGGCAAAGCCCACAGTGTTGTGGGGATTCAGGATGTCTGTGTTACAGTCTCTTCATGTGACACTGTAATTCTGGGAGGTTTTTACCTTACAGACAGGAATTTTGTGGTGGCTGGTGTAGCACACACAGGCTGGCTTTTCCTCTGGCTTCTTCTGGACTATTACATCTATTACATGGTTGGCTGTGTTTGCAGGCAACAGGCTCAATGATCCATGAACTGTCATCCATTCCTGTGCGGAATAATTGGGGATAGCAGTAACAAAATCTCTGCGATTTTAGAGAATTTGGGAGTCTTGTTCTCTGTTTCCCCTGTGTTCTGCAAGAGTTGCTGTGAATTCTTTAGCTTCCCCAGCTTTCAGAGGTGTTAAAAGGTTTGCTGGGCTTGCAGACCTGTCTGGGAACTCAGAGACACTGAAAAACAGCAACAGAATGGCTCGGTGAAAGAACAAAGGGCTGCAAGCCAGAATCTGTCCTTTGCCAGATGGTCATCTTGATAATACTTTGCATAAATGTAGCATTAGGAATTTGTACTTTGGCCTCTGAAGTGGATACATATCATTAAAACTGTTTTACAAATGAGGAAGCTGAGGATTGAAAAGGTGCACTCAGCGGCCACCACATTGCTAAACACATATGTGAGTAATGCCAAGAATTTTTACACACAGGTTATGCAGAAAAGGTCTTTGTGGCTACACTGCATTATGGAGATCCTTGGAGTAAACTGTGATGCTCAGAGAGAACACAATATGTCTCAGCTATGTCTTAGCTCAAAATTGAGCTAAAGGAGATTCCTGATTTTAGAGTTAGCAAAGATTCCTGATATTAGAGATAGAGATGTGTACATGTTTTTGGGTATTAGAGTTTGCTCCATGTCTTAAAGAATGCTGTCATTCAGTCAAGAGCTACAGCCAAGCATCACGGTAGAGTTCAGCATCACCACTGACCCAGGAGCTGTGTTTTAGTCACTGTGCCTCAACAGGTCAGTAGGCTTTTGTCAATACGTTCAGCCTGCACATTCCATGGACAGATAAAAGCTTGTTTCTGCCCATGATGCAAGCAGACATCAGTTTAGTTTGCCTGTACTCCAAGGCAGTAAAAAGGCCATGACCACATAAAAGTGGGCTTGAAATGAAGCAGAAAAATCCATCTTTTCTTAAATTTCATCATGTAGGTCTAAACAAGGTAGCAGTGCAGATGTATGATTTTCTCCCCCTCTAGTTATGCATTGATATCTGGCCTAAAACACAATGAGCAAGCATATCTTCAATCTAGCTCTTCTACACTAACCTCTAAGTAGAATTCAGGGTCTCATCCTTCTCATTTGGTAGTGAATATAATTTTGAAAGAATGAAGAACTATGCCTCTAAAGCATTACTCAGTAAGACATACTGCCAAGAAGACTGCAAAACGTCTAAACCCAAACTGTTCTTCACTTCAGCTCCTTTATGTTCAATGTCATTTGTCCCTTGGCATTCAAGTACAATTTGATACACAGGATACTTTAATAAGGATTTAGGGCACTATTTCTGAACCAAAGGGTCACAAACACAGAAGGACAGTGAAAATAAATCAGGGTGACTTGAAGTACTGTAAATTTTATTATATTATAAAGCAGAGAGAATGCTGGTTTCCAATTCTACACACATATCCCAACCATTCAAGGTCAAATAATCCGTTAACCTCTCCAAACAGACACATGAACATAAGCTTATATGTCCTTCTTGCTCCTGTGGATATATTCTTTGTTCTTACGTCTACAATAAGTGGAAAGAAATCATAAATAATTGATTAAGACTTTGCCAAGTTGAAAAGCTTAGGAACACTGTTCCAATTTATGTTTTAAGAAGAAAAAAAACTGGGAGTATTTAATCTGCAAACAGCTGCTGAAAATGGTGAGTTAATAGGAAAGACTTTTCTTTGACAAAAGCTAGGCTTAAATAACAATACGTGGAAATAATAGTCACTTTTATATTTCGGAAAAAAGTATCATAAAAATTTTGATGGTCTAAGTACTATAGTTATAAAAGCCTCAGTAAGTACAGCTTAACAGTGATATACTGCTATGTGCTCCTGTTTATGCTAATGGGATGTATGCTAAACACTTTACTGAGTACACTGAGGAAAAAAAAATTAAAGCATAAACCGAAGTAAGCAGAAATTACTCTCACACGGCATGTACACCCACTGACCCCACTTCAGCTCTGAAGTGCCTATACATTCAGAAATGCTGTTTCAGAGAGACCTTCAGAGAGTCAGCTGAAGATCATAAGACAAATAATGGTTTGTGATTTCACCTGTACTTCCAAAAACCAGTTACAAACCAGCTAAGCACCTGTGAAGTACCGGGATATATTTTTATAATACTTCCAAAATACCAGTTGCAAACCAGCTAAGTACCAGTGAAGTACTGGGACGTATTCTTATAATACAAAGAAATGAGAAGCAGAGACATGAGCTTACCAGGGTAGAGAAAGCACCTGCTGCAATATTAGAAAGATAGGTATTAAAAGCAAAGAGGTGAACTTCCCACCATATCACCCATACACATGAATAACTTTCTTTTACTGCTGAACTTTCCATGGAGGAAATGGCCTGGTTGTGCAGTGGCAGGGTTGCTTTGTTTAACACAAGCTACTTCAGGATTATACACAAAAAAATACGGTATCATACAGAGTCTGGCATCTGTTTTAGCAGCTGTCACACTAGTCCTGCAAGGGAGCATTCAGAGCTGCAAAAGAGGCCAAAGGGGACTATATTCTGCACAATCATCACCAGGAAAAGAGGGTGCCAAGTGGGTATTTGAGTCAAATTTATAAAGCAACTTGCTTTAGAACAGTGCTTCTATTTTTAACATGCAGGGATGAGCCAAGAAACAGTGAAATAATGCATTACAAATTACAGAAAGATACGGTTCTGCCCTAAGTTTCTCTCTTGTGCTTTTAATATTTGAGCTTGAAGGCTGCATTCAGCTTTGGGGTAGGTTCGTGCAGCTTTATTTAGAAAAGGAATAAAATGGAAATTGCTTACAATAATTCAAAACAAGTACTTAAAAAAAAGTATGATTCCCTGTCAGTGGCTGCTTAGTAATTTATAAATTATTTTGGCAGACAGAAATGAGTAAATGAGCTGAGTCTTCACTTATATAAAATGAGCCAGGTCTTTTGTTTCAATGTTTCCCATTTTACATTATGCTAATGTCATAAAAGAGTATTAAAATTATGTTCCTCTCTGCCCAAGACAAGGCAACACCTGATATTCTCATGTTCTCCAGATATCTATTGGATAAATATAAAAAGTCTAGACAGCAGAAACCCAAATGCCAAATTTCTGAAGATTTCTTCATTTACATATTTAATGATTGTAAAATTCAAATTTTTATAAAAGTAGTGTAAACCTCTGGATTTACACACAATACTTTTTTGACTTCTGATTAACACAATTTTAATATCAGTCCAACAGCTACACACAGAACTCTTAATATCACTGATTTGGATCAGCCTCAGTTTCTCAATATTTTGGAACTTTTTACACAGATTTACACTGTGGATTTTCATTTGGGTTTTCAATAGGGTCGAAATACATCTCAACACCAATAGAAAACTCCCACATAACAATGAATAAGCATATGCAGTCCCATTATTTGACCCAACTTGCAAAGTTCTGATAATCCCTCACCTCCTTTATGACTTTATCCAAAGTTCATTATAATTTGTGTCTCCAAAGCTGCAGTATCAGTGGAAGAGCCTCATATTAAATCCATACAGAAATTAGTTGGCTTCCTGGTACCATCAGCCTGTGTTATTGCTTGTTGTCAACCATGGCTTCTGGAACATCAAGTTCAGCACATCTTTTTTTCCCATAATAGAGAATGTTTTAACAGGTCAACAGGGCAGCTTTCAGCACAAATGCGTGTGATCTCCTCACACTGATAATTCATGCTCAAAGCAGCTTTTTGTGAAGAGATGAAGACGTGCTATCCTCCATCTGACTCTTACAGACCATTGTGGCACTCATTCTGCATGTTACGCCAGGTTAAAATCTAGTGTTTGAACTCCATCCTGGCTTCTGTTTAAGTCCCCCAGCCTAGACCCTTGTCTCTTGACCCTTGTTTTTGAAGCACACTACTCTTCCAAGGTCATATTGAGGTCTACCAAACACATCAGCAAGGCAGAGGAGCTTGTTTTGGTCTTTATACTCTCAAAACAGGTTTGCCTGCAGCAATTTTGTTTCAAGTATCCTCATTCCCAGGTCAGTACAGTCTATTTTTGTTGTGAATTTACCCTGCCTCCCTGCCACACGTATTTACCCTTGGACAACACCTAGTTCTCAACCTCGCCAGTATTCAGCTGCTACTTTGCAAGCTGTCAAACAAGCACTCAGGTGTTAAAAAATCCAACCAAGTCTCTCCAGAGCCTTAACTTAAGTGTTAGCAGGGAGCTGAAAATTAGCAGCAACGTTTCTGCCTGCAGCTACAGGAAAAAGTGAGAAATGACACTTTAATGATTGCTAAGATAGGGTGGGTAGTGAGTTTGCTACTTGCTCTCCGTTTCACCTTCCCTGCCAACTGCCGGATGCGTAAGCACTGAGCCTACATTCCTGCAATTTCTCTCATGAGGGTAGGAATCTGAGCTACGAATGCAACTTTGCCCATGTCAGGTACGTTGGTGAGGTCCAGGAACCTTCTTGGGACACTCTAGAATATTCCTCCCATTGCTGACTGCACTGCAGAAAGTTTTACACTCTGCTGTTTTTGAGTGCATTAGTCCACAAAATTCCCTCTTAGAGATTTCAGAGCAGTCACCTTCTTCAGCACATACTTTTTGTAACTTTTACCTCCCTGATCCACCTGGAACTCCTCTATTGGTTTTTTTTAAGCTGCTCAGGCATTCATTTTCAAGTCCATGTTCTTGGCCTTCGAGAAGTTACTGCCTTTTTGGTGTGGACTTCGCAGCTATATCCCATACAACCGTAGACAGTGCTTGCTCTCATGAAGGCTTTTAAACCAGTTGTGTGTGCTTTTCACTTTCAAATCATCTTCCCATGTGTCCTTGGTGTACAGGACTGCTTCTCTGTCAGGGCAACAGCTGGTTCTAATACACAGAGAGAACATCTCAGCATTTGCCTTGATAAGGATGAGTTTCTACCACCAGCTGATAAAACCGGCTACCAAGACGAGAAATACCGCAAATGTCAAATTTGCTAATCTGGTGAGGGATCTAACACTCACACCCTTCTGATATTTGCCTCGTTTGCTATTTGCCACCACACTAGTCAAGGTCCACTCGTGTTATGCTCAAAGTGCAGTTGTGTGCAACCATGCTGCTTAGATATTGTGTGACCCAAATCCTACCTCCGTGCTGTCACCACTAAACAACATCACTCTGCTGCACATCCACCATGAAGGTTTTTCAGCTTGAGGACCAACACATCCCTAACTTTCTATTGCAGCTTTCTTTCCCCCCTATCTTCTTCTACTTCATCTTAAGTCTAAGGATCTTTGATGGTCAGTTTAGCTATGTCATACTTCTTAGTGGCACAGTAGCATTTTGCCAGCAGACAAAATGAGTTCCAATCTGCTTCTGTGCTGAAAGCCTATCATTCAGATAACAGTATTTGACAGACTGCATTACCTCTGGTCCTGCCTAAATTGCTAGTGGCCATGGCCAACGTGTAGGCAGCACCCACAGCTGGGCTTTCAGGACAATCTGTGTTGGCTACATGACCAGATGCACATTATGATTAACTGCACAGGGAACGGTCTGCTGGCCAGGGAGGCTCTAAACACACTGAACACTGCCAAGATTGTCATGGTTTGGTTTGGCCACTTGTGCACATACTAAAGATAAAATTACAGCAGTAGACACCAGGAAAAACAGTTAACTTCTGACAGAAATCTGAGTGACAAGTATCAAAATCTCATGTCAAAAAATTTAATCTAAGACGTCATAGGTCCAGCTGAACTCTGAGCCCAGGAGCAGTTTCCGTCTGCTGGCTTTGCTGTGCACCTTGGCTACGTGACAGCCCAGGGCTGAAGATGTAGGTGGGATGGGGACAGTCACCCTGTGCCCTGGCAGGTCTCTATCACCGGGGTTAAGGCTGTGGGACAGAACTGAACACATCCCTCCTGTGGTTTAAGCCCTGTGTAACAGAAAACAGGGTGCAGGAAACAACAAAAACTGGAAAATTCATATCTTCTGCAATTCATATCTTCTTCTGCATAAATAGTTTTCTCTACATGAACTTTGACATATCTTAGTTACGGTGTGCAGCTTTTCATAACAGAGAAGATACTTGGGATACTAGAGGGATACTAGGTTTGGTGGAGTATGGGCAACTTTAGAAATAATATGAGCAACAACCCTCAAAATATGAGGCATTTGAGAGGTATTGGAGTAAGTGCCTATTGAAGTTTATGAACAGATTCAGAGATGATGGTTCACAGTTCACCTATAAAACTGTAAACAGTTTTGAGAGAAAGATTAATTCCACGGAACATCTTGGAAACGTAGTGTTCAGCTGTGACATTCTCCTGAAAGTTAAATGTATTTGTACCATCTAATACAAATATATCAGGGGAAAAAAATCTTTTTACCAGGATGAATAATCACTACACAGTGTTTAGTAGTGCGATTCTCCCTTTAATTGTCTATTCCCTACTTCTGATTGTTTCAGTGATTTAAGAATAAATATCAAAGAATAAATAAAGTGGATGCAAGAGATTTCTTAATACATAATGACTAGGCTTCACTTTATAGATGAAATCTCAGACAATTCAATCGTTACATAACCAAGAGTCTCATGGCAATTTGGGAATTGCTGTAGATGAAGTCTGATTTCTCTTTCCTCTGCCTGTCCTCACCATAGCTTAATCATATTCTATTTCACTCACAACATAACAGGCACTGATAGTATCTTGAAGACAAAGGAAAACTGTCTCTCTGAAGCACTGCAAAACTGAGTCATGCATAGTAATACCCATTTTTAAAATAAAGTAACTCATAATTTACACATGCATTTCAAAGAAGAAATCATTACAGTGACTAAAGAATACCCCATCCCTAGAAGTGTTCAGGGCCATGCTGGATAGGGCTTTGAGAAAAGTGGTCTTGTGAAAGGTGTCCCTGCCCATAGCAATGGGGTTGGAACCAGATGATCCTTAAGATTCTCCCTAAAGCAAAGCATCCTGTGACTGATACTATGCTTCTATGATTCAAAACAAACCCTGCCATTTTCTCTTTGCATGGCTCCCAGGAAGGCAGTGATGTTCTGGGTACACTCACATCATAGTCTGATGACATCCCTCCACACACATCATGTATTTTCTGAACATACTGAGCACAAAAGAATGGCTGGAGGACAAGTGGGCATCAGAAAGCTCACCCATGCTGACCATCCCTACCGGCTTGTTTCTCTACAGTCTTCCCCTCAGGGGCATTCAGACTGTGCCCTTGTTCTCTCCCCTGCCTTTGCTTAGAGTCACCAGAACCAGTCCCACCCTCTGTTTTCCCTGA
This sequence comes from Pachycephala philippinensis, assembly GCA_013397055.1. Classification (NCBI taxonomy): domain Eukaryota; kingdom Metazoa; phylum Chordata; class Aves; order Passeriformes; genus Pachycephala; species Pachycephala philippinensis. The sequence continues at coordinate 196,081 of VWZT01006501.1, forward strand.
TGCACTGCATGCCTGTGACTGAGGTGGAATTTGCAACAGTCTGCTCATACACACCAACTGGTGGCAGGAGAACTGCTCAGTATGATAGACCTTGTACCATTTCTATCTGAACCTGAATTCACAGACTTAATGGACTCCACTCTCATCACACTTTACACCTAGTGATATCATGGTTTAAAAATAAAACTTTGAATTTTATGGAACTTAGAATTCCATAAAGGCTTCTAATTACCCCTTAGCCTTGCTATAGACATATATTTTAAAACCTGAAGACACTGCTATCCCCACCTAGTTTTGTTTACTGAATAAGACAAGCTAAAAAGAATATCACCCAGCAATTAGCTGGGAGGCCTCAATTTTTCCCTCCAGGACCTGTTTTCTCCTATTATATAAGTAGAGACACTGCACTCATGTTGAACTCAGGTCTCATATGATTTTTACAAGCAGCAGCTGTCTCAGTGCCTCGTCACTACCATGTGATTGGCAGGAGGAATGCAGCTGGTCCAGAGTGAGGACATGTGACACCAGTGCAAGAGGGGAAAGAACCTGATGCACCTATTATCATCATCATCCAGGAGACTGCTTCCTGAGACCTCACATCCTGAATAATAGCCTCAAAAGCCAGTTTAACACAGCAATGGCATCAGAGGTAGCAAACCCAGCCCTGAGCAGACATGCCCGAAGCAGATACAGACCATACAGAGAGCTTTAAGGGTGCCCATGTCATTGGTATAAACAGAAGATGGACAAGTGCCTTCTCTTAGTTTCTGAGGAATACATACGTTCTTGCCAGTGCTCTAATTACACTCTTATTTAAGTCCAAATGAAACCCTGAGCCATGCTCTCATTAAAGAGCACTTACATTCCTATAGTCTTTAGGTAAGCAGATAATTTTAAATGGCTGGAACATAAATTAATTGCATTAATTTTAATAACATTTCATTTAGAAGTCTAGGAGAAAACTAAATGAGACCAGTTAAATAGATAATGGTATAAACATTCTCTTCATTTACTGATTTATTAGAGACATCCAATGTTATTCAAGTAGCTCCCTTATTCAAAAGGCTGCATGGTATAAACCATGGTCATGTGTAGCAACAAATCAGGAGGCTTCCTCCCTGCAATGATCCAGCTACAGGGCACGGCCATGGGCATTGTGGGGTGAGGTCTGATCATCACTGAGGCTACTCCAAGTGTATTTTCTCATTCACCCCTAGCTGAGACCAATTAGACAAGTGTAACAAGCTCCTTGATGCTACTTCCCGTTCTAATAATGCTAGTTTAAAAATTAGAATTCTTAACAGTTTTTTACTTCCTTTTAGAGCAATAAATAGAATATAAACAACTACTGACTCCTAAACCTGAATTTTTAAGATTAAAAATACTGCCTTTGTACAGTTTTTCTTAAGTGTATCATGGAAAAATAGTTACAAATATTTTATTATTTTACTTCTGAAAGCTTTCTGAAACTCCATACTTGTTTTGCCATCTCAAATTTTGCAAAATATATTTTACTGAAAGGTTTTGTTTTCATTTCCTGAACTTTGTTTCAGGACATGTAATGGACAGGTAATGTAAACAAGATCTGCTGTGATCTCAAAATCAAAGACTAAGATAAGCAGTTAGGGCAGTAATATTAATGGGGTTTATGTCACACAATGAAAAAAAAAAATATTATCAGCTTGGACCAGTTTGAAGGTTTTTTTCCTTGCAAAATATAAGGTTCAAAATTATATGTCAACTTAAAGATACAATTGTTTCCTGGAGCAAAACCTCAAACCCACGTGTCCACCTCCCAGTGGAATGCCCTGCTCACCCATCTACTGAATCACAGTCTGCATGCCCCTGGATATTTAGTGTGTCCATGACAAGGTCTCATTTGGCTGTAATTTCAATTACTATGGCATTTTCAAATAGGGGACTCTACCAGAGAAGAGGAGGCACAAGTTTCAGACAGTCCTGCACCCCCTCTCACAATGTTTCTCATGTTTAAAAAAAATTTCTCTGGCTCCTGCACAGCAGGATCAGTCTAAGTAGCGTGTCAGATATGGTCTCAGTTGCCTCAATAAAACCTTTCCATCCTAATTTGGTTTTACCACTCATGGGTGTTGCACATTGACTTGTGCAATGATTCCCCTGCAGTTATTTAATTAGAGCCTAATCTTACCTTCTCACACATGGCAAGACTTCCTTGTACTCATAAACTGCAGGCAGATATTTGGCAACACTGGTGATTTTGCTGATAAAAGCACTTTTTCCTCTTTAGCACCTCTCTAGGGCAGGATGTGCTGTTCAATTCCCTCCAGTCTTGCTGCCACTGCCCTGGTCAGCCATTCAGCAAGGGGAATCAGGACAATGAAATCCATGGTCCAGGTCAGCTCACAGCCAACGTACCCAGCAGGAACTGGGACACAGAGGAGAAGGAGGAGGCAGGTATTGATGATGTAACATACTCACTGCTGGGGAAGGAGGTGCCCCTTCATCATGGGTGAGGAAAGAGGAATAGAGCCAAGAGGAATGACTTCGGGCCAGTTACCAGTTTGTGTAACAATAGGGCACTGGGAGGCTGTTAAGTGCTCACCTGGAGATACAGCTCCATTACATGTTATTCCATTACTCCGCTCTTATCATCAATAACTTGTTCAAATTAAGCACCTGCTTCTAAATCAAATAAGAAAAAAGACAAGGGAAGTCTAGATCTTCCCTCAGGTATGTTTTTATAACTTTCAGTGGGATCAGAATCCATGCACAAAGTGCAGAACAGACTATATTGATGGTAAATGATGTTGGTAGAAGACTAATTTTTTTTTAATTACTACCTTTTAAATTCTTCTACTGCTACTACTTAGAGAGAAAAGAAAGTATTATTAGGCAGATTCTCCTGAGTGTCTATATGGCTCCCTCTAATGCACAGGGGAAATGCATACTTCTCTTCACACCACTTTTGCGATTTCCAATTTTGTGTTAATTGCTATATTTAAAAATAGATTTATATTATATTAACAGACCACACCTTCCCTAGCATCTTTGGCAGCCTTTTAGATCTCATATTCACATTCTGTAAGCCCTAAAAGTATGTGGGTTACTTTACTGGAACAAAAGCATTTGTGTTTCCTTGGGACTTTGCCTGCTTCTCGTTCAGAGCATAAAGTGTGCAAACCACTTGTAACAGCCAAAAGGGAACCTCAGCAAAAGTGCAGGATCATTCAGAAAGCTAGTACAGACACAGAACACAGATAATCTCCTTTCCACCATGAATGTCCTGAAGGCATCTTCCTGTAAGCAATATTCATGGGAACATCTTCAAATATATAACTACATGCCTGAGAAGACACATCTCTGGAAATGAGGTAGGATTATCAATCAACAGTTTTTACTAATGCAGAACAGAAATTGTAGCAAAGTGGAGCAATCTTCTGTCACACTATCACTGTCATCCTATTTGTGCTATGGGATGAAGGTTTAAGTATCCTATATAGGAAAAGAATATTAACTGTATTAGTGATTTGAATTACACATGCTGTAATCAGAATACGCACTCTAATGTCATACTGGTGTGCTTTCTGTGCAGAAGGAGATGGAGAAATCCACAGCCTGCCTGGGTTGACACTTGCTGAAGTGTTCGGCTGGGGATAGTGTCCCAGATGCTGATAAAACAAATGGGGGAAAATGCAGAATAACCTAGAGTCGATGAGGGGAAAAAGTGACTGGTTCAATGAGAAAGTGAGGCTGTTAGGGTCCATAAGCACAGTGTACAAACCAAGTTTGGGAACACAGTCAGCAGTCAGGCCAAAACCTGCTGTTCAAAATCTTCAAATAGGAAAGAATGTCCCAAAAAAGGAGCAGAGCCTGGATAAATGAGGTAAGGCAGCAACGGATCTATCTTAACATTTACAGAAGGCAAGATAAGGAGCCAAGAGGAGGAAGAGGCAGTTTGTGACGTTCAAAAGAAGCAGGTCAGAGCAGATTCCCAGGCAACCCACAAGTTCCCAGCATGTCTTTATTGGGACAATAGTGCTTAGGGCACAGATTCTCTCCAAAGAGTTCAGAAGTCAGTAACCTGGGGGAGTGATTGCCCTCAGCCAGGAATAGCTAATTACAGAGACCATTCAAGGCATTCATTGACATATGCACCAATTTGTTTGGGGTTTGTTTTTTTTTTTTTCTATGTTGCCTGTAATAACTTCACAGTTTTCCCAGACCCACCCTAAACCTTTTGAAATTCCAATAAGGAATGGACACAAAAAAGGCCTTATGACCCCAAAACCCTATTGCTCCCAAAAGAACAAAGGTACAGTTTTCTCTCAGTTCAATCTATTGTTTTGTCATTTTTATATCATCCCATACTTTAATGCATAATCCATTTGTGAGTTACTACAACTCTGAGTAGCCTCCAATAAGAAAATGAGTAAATATCGGATTTAATGGTTTCTATAAAAAAAAATATTGTAAGCATCCTCCTGTACTATTTGTTACCCATAACTGGGAATTGGTTTTATCACAACCTAGTACCCAGTGCAAATTTTTGTGCATGAAATTTTTAAGAAAATAGCCTAGACAGCAATAATGTAGTGTTGGACATATTTCCTAGTGCTCTGAATTGGTGACAAAGAACATTTATGAGCAATACTAAAATTACAACATACAAGGGAGAGACCAAACAAAGCCTTATTCTCTTCCAGCAAAACACTAAATGAAGCCTTTTGGAGAACAAAAGCATTGATCTTCCCAAGCTTTTTTTCCTGACTCAGCTGCTTTTTTTTTCCCAGAACTCTTCTGTCAACTTGCATTCCAAACTTTTATGTGAGAAAGCTGGCCTCAGAATGGAAACACCAGGCAGCCTGAGTTTAATGCTATGTTCCCATGCCTTTCAAAACGTTTTTCATTTTCTCCCTTTCAATAAGATTGGAAGGAAGAAAAGAGGACGGAAGTCCATCATAATTGCTGACTCCATTTGTGATCAAGTGTTGCCTATTTACAGGGCATTTTTGGTGCTCTGTACTTGTGTCCTGACCTGACCCAGTTTTCATAGAATCATAGAATGGCTTGGGTTGGGAGGAACCTTAAAGACCATCTAGTTCCAACCCCCTTGTCATGGGCAGGGACACCTTCCACTAGACCAGGTTGCTCAGAGCCCCATCCAACCTGGCCTTGACCACTTCCAGTAATTTTGTGTTACATCTTGATGGTACTTAGTGTCCTGGGATTATTCAGAACACTGCACTTTTGGAAGAAGCCAACAGGCATTTTGGAGAGTGACTGTTCACAAGCACCTGAATGTTTTGCACCACATAACCCAAAGCATGTGCTTTACTGACAGAAGACCTGCCTACAACTCAGATTTAAAAAACCCACATCATCTGTGTGGGGACTTTCTTCCTTCCACTCCATGGTTATGTTGGTTCTTCCTTCTCCACACTTCTACTCTGCTGCTTAGTCATGGATAACGCTGCTGTTCCAGCCACATTAGTTAACCCATATTTTAATAGTTACAACCATTTATGGAATGGAGCAGGCTTGGGATTGAGTCTTAGATTTGCATTTGCTGTGTCATTGCGAGCAAGGGTGCTGTCACGGCTCTGGCTCCTTGTACAGAAAAATGTAAGGATAAACACTACACTTTTATGAGGGTTGGAGCAGGAAAAAGGCTCCACTAATCAAAAAAAAATTAAAAACTGAAAAGTTGCCAAGTCCAACTGTGAATCCAAGAAATATAACCCTGAAAGATACATTAAGTATTTCGGGGTGTTTATCAATTTGGCCAAAGGTTGGACTCGATGATCTTGGAGGTCTTTCCCAATCTTAATGATTCCATGATTCAATTCTGTGATTGTGTGCTGTGTTGCCTGGAAAGAAAAATCTGTGCTTCCCATCAGTTCAAATCACTGAGTGGAGAAGTAGTTCTATGCTATGTGACCAAAGTTAGCTCTAAAAAGTACAACATCCATTGTAGGCCTGAAATAAAGTATTCTACAGCAGGAATGAGAAAAAAAATAGAGATAACAGCGTTTCTCACGTGTCTGTCTCAAAGACCATTATTTGTTTTTCACTTCATACCAATGCCAATTCAGAACAAGAAGTGCTCGAAGTTGATTGTATGTGGTTTTCCAGGTAAATTATCCTCATTCCCTATATTTTATGTGATATAATTTTCCTAATCTACAAATTTAGTAATTAATCAAGCATAAATCACATAAAAATATTTTATACTCTAAATTAAACAACGAATTTTTACTCTACAGTAACTACTTTTGATCATGCTATTTCTATAGTTAAGAATGATTAATTTTGGTTTTTTCCCCTATGTTCATCTTTTTCTCAGAAACAGTTTTGGTTTTTCTTTTACCCTGTGCTTTACAAATAAACGTTTCATTTGAAGAGAAGACCATGAAAATCTCATTTTAAGAAGTTAGCTTGTCCAGAAGAAGCCCTGTCTCTAATCAGTGAACTATTGGCTCATCTCAGATGCAAGGCACATAAACACGTTTGGATAACATTGTGGGGGGATGCATTTGGAAAAAGAGTGCAATGCTGACACTAAATGAAAGGACTACTGCAGCCCTAAAACAATTGGGAGATTCAGCTTCTTGACAAGTCCTTTTAAAAGTGATTCAACGGACACATTTAAAGAACATTGTGCCAGATTAATTAGAGGGGTTGCCATATGTACTATGTGTCTCTTAATTGTAGTAGAACTCTGTCTTTCCATCTTGATCTAGTGGCTGGAAGATAAATTTGAGTAATAGGTATGGGTTTTTAATTTTGTATTTTTTTAACATACACTCCTGCTGACAGGAACCGGGATCCATTTCACCAATTTTTCAAAACTGTATTGAGTAAACTATGCTCCAAAAGGGCTTGTATATGGCAGAAAAAAGTGCAATGAAAAAAAATTCAAAGTCTGGCATCAGATCAAATGCTGGCAGAGCTGGAAATAGACCTCAGGTCTCTAACACCCCACTCCAGGCTTGTACCATCTCATTTCTCCTGACTCATTTATTTACACTGGTTTTTCTTTGCTGCTGCTTAAATTAATTACAGAATCTACATCAATAGCTGTACTTACAAATTGAGTATATAATTTTAATAAGAAATGTTTAAAAATTTCATTTTAATTGTCAGTGGTCATACATCTTGCACTAGCTCTCTTCCTTCTCTGAACACAAACATACACTGCTTTCATGTGTTAAGTCACTGATCATTCATCTAAGGCTGGGAAGGCAATAATGGCACTCATGATAACAAAAATCAATAGAGCTGTAAATAAGCTTTGCTACAGCTCCTAATAATTTTAAGTCATTCATTATCTAGAAACATAATGCCAGCCAAAGAAATACACTGGTTTCTACACTGGTTTCTACACTTTTCCTGTATTTTTACCCACCACCTTCTACGTATGGGTCAGAAGAGAGGATTCTGTAGACCCTGTAAAGGCAATGAACATGCTACCAACCCTATTACACATAATTTAATGATTTTGCTGAATAAACACATGGAAGGAGATAATCAGTGTGTTACCATACATTCACAGACACTTCTCTGTTTCCTTTACAGCCTGCCTTTTAGATCAAATCCTTTTTCCAAGCTCCCAGCCAGGTTTTCCAAAGGCCTCCAGGAAGAACAAAGTCATTTTAATAAATTCCAATCACATTTTGGCCTATGGATGGACAGTCAAAACATTCAGGGCAAAAAGAGTTTACACTGCTAGGATCAGAAGGTGAAACATCAGAGTGTAAAAGGACAAGGCTTCACAGGGGAAAAAAAGCATTTGAAAACTACAACTGCTGCCTAAAATGTGTTAAAATGGAGACACTGAATTTGAACCCTTTCTGAAAGGCAGTGAGCATAAGGGGAATTTGACAATTTGACCGTAGTAGTCCTGGGTAGGAGGAGACTCAACTACTGCAGAGGTAGTAAGGTCAAATACATTGGCTATGGACTGCCCCACTTTTCATTTTGCCTTAAGAAAACCAAAAAACACCACGGAATGATGGAAGACTGCATCAAGAGATAAGACAGGTGACGAAAAGGCACAGCATTTTGAGGTCCTCTTCCAAATTTCTGCTGTAAACCATATCCCATACCATTTAATACATTCAGTTCAGCTCTTCTGATCAAGAAGCAGAACCTCGGAGAATTTCCACAGGCTTGTTAGTAACACCTCATAATTGCCAAATTTTTTATCCTTTAGTTGAAATTTACTTTTTTCTTACCACAACATGAAGTGCCAGTTCCTTATATACTTTTCAGAACAAGTTGGAATCTGTGGGGTTCAATAAATACAGTGGAAAAATGTGAAGCATTAGAAATCCTGATAATCTTGATGTGTTTCTCAGAAGACCATGAAAGAAAGCTGGATTTGATTGCTTGCCAAAGAACAGAGGAAAAGGTCTTTAAGCTAAATCTTACTGGATCAAAGATGACATCTGACCACTGAGAAACAAATCTTTTGCAGGTTAGTAAGTAGCAAAAGCCTAAATAACTCCACCAGAGCACCATATATTAACACACATCTGACAACTTTGCCAACAGGAGCTCTTACTACTTAATCATAGAGGAATTTTTGGCTTAGCCTCCCAGGCAGAGATATAAATATTTTCTGAGAAGAAAACCTGAAATTTCTATGCAGAGTGCACACATACTTTGCTTCCCCATACCTCTCTACACACAGTGTAGAGAGACCTGAACGATGTCAGGTATTTTCAGTCTGGGACTGAATATACAACCTCAGCTTTCTCATGTGAGGCTCAGACTATCTGTATTAATTTAAGCTCGATGTTCACAGTGGCTGAGTTCCCTCAGCTTCATCTAGAGTTAAAGAGTCCAGCACTTGTAAATAAATAAGCAAGTAAATCAGATTCCCATGGCTGATCAGTCAGATTTACTACTAGACATGATAGCAGATACTTTCCCAGTGTAGCTATCCGCAAGGAACAGCTTATCTCCTAATCTGGGAGTCATTAAATGAGGAAGGTTTAACTTGAAGAATGCTCTTGTCCTAGATACCTACAAACACATTTGTCTTGGAGCTCACGTGCCCCTGTTAATTGGCACTGACTCAATATAGAGCCCATAAGAATATTCATAGAATTGAGAACACATTTGTAAATGATTCATGTTACCAATCCTCAATTACCCATTTGCAGCACCATTACCATATTAAATATGTGATGATATGTGCACTCTTCATTATGTTCCATGTCATCCTTTATTCTATTTATAGGAGCCAAAATCTGAATCTGAAACAGACACATCAATTTCTGGGAAGCCTTGTCATAATTTTAGCGACTGAAATCTTGATCAGGATTTGAGGGGCAGGGGAAAAAACAGAAAAGAAAAGAAAACAAAAGAGTTAGACTGCAAAATCATTCTAAAGGCAAGACAATAGAAATGTTGCTATAAATTTATAAACCAGATAAGCTTTTATTTGAACTGCCAGCATGAAGGTCTATCTAGCATCCAAAACCTAGATACTACCCTGTAGTATCAGTTATACTCAGACAAGATTTCATCATAGGCACCACCCTAATACAACAAAATTTAATGTATGCACCATTTCACATTTCCTCCCACACATACTAGCGCACGTCTTATACAATGTGTCTCACTTCAGAATCACCAAGCTGAAATTGCTCAGCTATATGTGGCTTGAAAATAGTTCCAGTGTGGCTCCAGCTTAGGAGATATAGCCTGCAATTAATAAATGGTATGCCTGACAGGACAGTTGCCAGGTAACATTTTATTGCTAAGGCACAAGACTGCAGCCTAGCCGTGCCCTTGAGGCAACCTTTGGAGACTGGCTTGATACTCCTGGGACAGTCTTACGTGAAGCAGTGTAGGCTGCTTCTCAGCATCCCTGCATCTGCTGGCCCAGCATTTGGCTCAGAGAGTACACAAAATCTGAAGAACCAGGAAAACTTCTGCTGAAAATTAAACTCAGTATGAACAGACTAACTTCAGCAGTGGAATGAGGGAGTTCCTGAAGGAGGGGGTGAGAATTAGAAAAGGTTGCATGGTAATTCAAGTACCAACCAACCAACCAAAAAACATCCCAAACCCCAAGAAACAAAACCAAACACTGACGAGAAACAAAAGTGAAGGAGTATACCTATACTTTGTGACTTTATGAATATTTTAGTGTATGTGATACAAAAAATCATCTTGCTAAACTGGAATTGTTAGATTGGGAGTTATTGTGTCAACATTTAAAGAACAGTTGAGATCTATATGCAGCCTTTGCCTGTACAATCCAAAAGTTAATTTCTTCAGCTAGCCTCAACTGCTCTGAAAATCAAGATTATGACTCCTCAAAGCTTATTTGCAGAATCATGCAGCTAGATTGCATGAGTACTTTAACTGCAACCCTGATATTATTTTGGTTGGTGCTCCTCAAATACAGGTCCCAAAAGAAGTTAAAAGGTCAGGCTCAGGAAACCTTAAAGAGACACAGAGGATCAAGGCTGAGACAAAGCTATTCAAGTCTGTGAGAAAAATGGTACATTTAGGAAAAACAATAGACTTTAAAGTCTGCCTTTTTGACCTGTTCCTTCCTGCTTGTTATCATCTAATGAGGAGAAAAGCTTTCTTTTGAAGAAGCTGCTCTCCATAACGATATTTTCACAGAAATCATAGATCTGTGAAAAATCTATAACCAAAAGCCTCTTCAATAATACATTTGCTAAACAGGGGGTCCCATTATCTATTGACCCAGGTAAGTAACAGCGACTCATGTGTTTCCACTCTGTTAGAAGCTTTGGTCAGGCCAATAATCTGGAAAGAAGTATTCATAGAGAAAATCAAAGACACTGCACGGTCATCTCATAACAGTCAGCTCTGTATCATCACTGCACAGTGAGAGAGCATGACTGAGTGATCAGGGCTGGGAGGTCTAGAAACATTTCCTTCTTTCATTTTGGAGAACCTGTGGCTACATTTGTACTAGAAAATAATGTGGTCTGAGACCTTACCCATAAGTCAACTGTCCTTTGGGATTGTGTTAGTTATCAGTCACATCAATGCCTGTCTTTGGTCTTCTATGGGAGTTACAGCTGGCCCACGCCAAAGCTCTCAGGGATGAGGCTAATGGTGAGGGAAATCACATGCTGGTGCTTTGGCCTTCCTTCATTATGAGTACGTACACAGCCAGAGCAACTGATATCTGGGTCTTGATGTCTGACAAGGACATCCCACTGACATCTTGAGCTGTCGCCCACCTGCTGTCCAGCTTCCAATACTCCTAGATCAGGAATACTCCCTGGACACCTATGTCTCTACCACTGATGAGCTGAAAAGCCATTTAAACTTCAGCTCCCACAGCCCTGCCCCACGTCTTGAGACACGCAGAACCAGGGAGACTTGGAAGTGGACTCTGGTTCAGGTGGGAGAACATGTATTTCAACACCAGTCATCACCACTCCTACTGTGGACAGGTCTTGAGGGGACCAAATACACTTAACACCCTGCATTAGGTATGTCATAGCTGGGAGGAGGGACAGGAAGCTTGCCAGCCGAGCCAGAGCAGGGAATACAGGTAAATAAATACAAATAGCTAAGAGGGAGCATGAAACTGAGCTGATTTTGACAACAGAGCATGGGTGACTTAAATACTTGATCTGAGTTGGATGATCAGTTCCAGCAGTTATGGATGCTTGAGGACAAGATGTGAAGACAAGAGATGTGACATCCACCTTGGCCTACCAGCCATCCTCACAACCTCAGGTACTGAGATGCCCTCCTCTCTTGCACGCATCTCTCCCATTTCACTTCTGACTAACCTACAGGGCCTCCATCAGCTAGACATTTTATGCACATTTTTCCTTGAAATTCCTCCTGTGCACACACTGAGACACTCTATTGAAGCCAGCAAGAGTAAGTTTTTGCAACAGGGAGTAAAATAACAGTTAAATGCCAGTAAATATGGACTTTGGGAACCTGCAAGGAGGTATGGTATCAATGTGCACATATGGGACCAAATGGATATGATCCAACCACTGAAATCAACACATGCTAAGGCCCAATCTACACTGTGAAAATGTGTGCCACTCAGGCTAGCCCCATTTCTAGTACAGATGCAGAAACCATCACAAATAAAACTGTAATCAGGGCACCTTAATTTAGTAATGAACGCGGATTTACTCTGAGAGCTGCACTCAGCAACTTCCAATTTGACAAAATATTCATGCATAGATATTCCTACCACTAACCCAGTTTTAGAATAAATGATAGTTAATGAAAAATGAAAGATGAGCAGTAAATATTGATAAGAGATACTGAAAGGGAATGAGGAATACAAAATTAAATTTATCATAAAGGAAAAGCACATAACCTATTTTGACTTTTTTTCTTGTATTTTTTTCCTCTTGTGTGGTAGGTGAGAGGAAATCAGAAAATGATCGTGAGAAACATGAGAAGCTTTGGAACTTTGTGTGTAGAATGGCTTGAGGGTCACTGCCATCCTCCCAGCTCTGCAGAATTTTGATAATTTGATGCAATCTGGAAGCACTTTAGTGCCAAAAAACAGTGGCTGCCTTCCATCACCCGAGTTTACTGATCTGGTTTCCAGGTTCAGTGATTCAACCCTTCCTTAAGATTAATGCTATTCTTGCACTTATTCTTCCTGAGGAAGATATTTTTCTTGACTGTAATTATGAGTGAGTGAATGACTTTAGGGAAAAATTTACCCCCATGTACACATTGCAAAATACCTGCAAGCAGATTGTAATTCCCTTCAGTTTAGAATTCAAATATATTTGATCAATATTTTTCTTCTGTGGATTAATCATTAAATTATTTGTTTTATTTGATATCTGAACTGTTCAGTTACACTGCATTGGTCAAACAAGTCACACAATCTTATTTCAGTCTACTTTGTGGTGCAAGATCTTCACCTGTGCTAGTATTCAACATCTATTCAGGCATGTTATTTCACAGCAGTGCTTTCAAAGAGTGTCACTGGTAAAACTCCATTCCTTGGAAGCTGAAGAAGGAGCAAAGGAAGAAGGCAAGGCTGGCATGCTTCCTGAAAATCTGGAATAAATGACTTGTGAAATAATTACAAACTAGACTTGAAAGAGTAGGCTTGAAAGGTGTCATTTGAAAACCTTATTCCAAAGGTTTGTGAAGACTCCAGCATAGCTGCCTTCTAACATGGCAGCACCAAGGCTCCTAGGGCACTTGCAGGTCAAAGACCTCCCCTGGAGGCAAGAGATCTGTGCCTGACCACACACGTAATTCCCAAATGCCTCTAGGTCTGGCTGTCTGACTCAGTGCAGACATCTACAGCATTTCATCTGCAGAATTCAAACTACCTTGAGCAAATCCACCCTACACATTGCTGCATTTTCTTTTCCTTTTTGTGGTATTTTTCAGGTTTTTTGTTTTGGTTTTTTTTAGGTTTTGAGGCTCCCAGAAGGACAAATTTGCCCACTCTGTTTCATCTCCAACATCTCCCTCTATCTACACTGCTCTCCTGGGGAGAAAAGCAAAAGGGAGGAATAGCACCAAGAGACCTTTCCCTGCCACGAGGTCTCTCTGGTGCTGTCCCCAGGGTAAGGAATCTGCCTGAGAGCAAAGGCTGGTGCAGGCAGGTTGCAACCATGCTGTCTGCAAACCCTGAGCAGGTAAAATCTGTCTGGAGTTGGACTAAGTGATCAGAGACCTCATAGGAGTGGATCTGAAGGTGATTACACACTAGCTAGTGGAAACTTCTACATGGTGGGTAAGAACAGCAGCAAGGTAATAGGAAATCCCAGCAGTGGAGGACTCCAGCCAGAAAACTCTAGGTAGGGATAAATGATCACTGTGCATTGGCTTTCATTGACCTTGGTCCCTGGACAAATTGCAGATGTTTGCAACTTGGAAGAAATTTTGTCAGGCTATCTGTTGGAAAGTAATTAATGCTTTAGAATAAATTAAATCAGAGAATGCTACTGCTGTGATGACAAATTTTAATGCTGAGTTTCTTTAGAGGAAAAAAAAAAAAAGAAAGATGGCAAGGCTAGGGTAAGTACATTCCCCTACATATTAATGAACTATCGGTCTGTGATAAAGTCCTTAGTATAAATGTATACTTGGCACTTGTCTTAAAGTTAAGTACTATTCAGCATTGTTCTATCTGGGCACTTCTACCCCGGAGCTGTAGGAAGACAAAGAGACCACGATGAGTGAGATAGAAGCTGGCGCTAGGCACAGAAGGTGGGCCTGAGCACCATGTATGCTTAAGAACCAAAGAACTCTCAGGACACAGTGCTGTCATCATGCCTTTTTTTTTTTTAATCCTCTGACAGATGGAAATCGGTTGTTTGTTTTGTCAAAGGGATTTTAGAAAGTTACTGAGCACCATATTATAGCACAAGCATTCGACTGGGGTAGACTGCTTCTCATTTCAGGGTACAAACTGTCTGCTGCTGCCTCTTATGCCTCCTCTCAAGCTGCAGTCCTTTTGGCTCTTGGGAGGGAAGTGCCCCAACCTGACTGCCATATCATCAAGAATTTATTGTTTATTCCCTCCAGTTACTTTTCACTTCCACTTCCATACGGTCCTCCACATCTTTCCTTCTCTCAGTTCCATCATGTTTTAGGAAAAGAGTAGGAATCCTTTACTCATGAGGTTGTGCACTAGTGGTAGTCCAGATATTTTGGCTAAGTTTTGTTAGTGATTGCATTACAATCACTTTCTTGCTGTGTATATTTATTGTATCCATCTTTGCAGAGATGTCTCTGGTACACAAACGCTTGTTGAAGAAGTAACAGGAAGATTCAAGTTGATACTGCAAACCTGCATTTTCACAAGCATTAGCCACATCAAGGATACATTACTTATTTGCTACCTGGCCCAATCACAGGGCTTGCTAATACCTGCACTAACATTCAGTTTCTTGACAAATATCTACCCATAAATGCATTTATTTAGATTTTTAAAATCATCATTAAATCAAACACTAGGTGTATCAAATGGAAACCTTGGCCAAATACTAAACAACAAGCAATATCGCTTTTAGAAATAGAGCACTTGACAAGTTGGCTCTCAACTGCCAAGAAAATATTTGTTATGATGAAGCAACACGGTTTTCCTTTAAAAATGCACCTATAAGAAATGTATCAGTTTTGTGAAATTATGTTGACTGAAAAGTTGCTTTTCAATGGAAGATAATCAAAAGTCAAATTTCGATAGTACTTGATTCATGCTTTTAAGCTATTAAACTTTAATACTAATTAGATGCCTACAGCTGATGTAATTTTTAAAATTTATATGGATGTTGCACTAATGAAAAAAACCCCAAACCATCAGCACTTATACTGGAGATAATGAGAAGAGAAAGGAATGTCTCTTTCAAAAGAAATTGAAATTTGGGGTTTCTTTCCACTTCACATTAGCACAAATCTGCCACCAACCTACGCTCCAAATGTTGGAATTATGCACAGATTTGAAATGTCTATTTCCTACCAACTCTGGTTTCTATTACTGTGTCAGTCAAAGCCTTCAATGTGCTAACCACTGCTCCCTTCACAAGAAAAAGCCTTAAAGAAATAAGCAAGCCTTTCACAAGTAACGCGGGGTGGCACAGTTGGACCTCAACACTGATTCCAGCTCCTCTTTGGAAACCCCCTGTGGCCAAACCTCTGGACATCACAAGTGTGACATCTCCAGCATGAGATGCAGACAGAGCTGTTGACAAATAGGATTTCCTGATGGCAGGAAAGGGATATTTTTCCTGTTGTTATTGAGTCTCATTTTGGTCAAAATGAGACCAAATGCAAATGTTTCTGTATTTCCAGAGAACCAGAATTCCCCTGAGCCTTGCAGCTGCTTGGTGAAAGTGACTTTTCCGTCAGACACTGCTGATGCCGTCAGGGAAATAGATGCTCCACTTTTGAACTCTGCTTTGGTTTTGTGGAAGATTTAATCAAACACAGCACATTCTGAATCAGAGAATTCTGCCCCAAGGAATGAGCATTTCAGGATGAAACTTTGTTCTGTCAGACATTTCCTTAATATGGTACTGAGAGACACTCGGCAACTGCTGTATCATATGAGTAGGAAGAAACTTTTTCAGTAATCAGGACCCAAACTCAGTATTTGCACCCAAAGGGAGATTTAACTAGGAATTTATTCATTTTTTTGCCTTTATAGTTGTGCCATCCTGCTGTTTCCTTTGCTAAAGATTTTTAATCTTACCTGGCCACTTTTTAATCAAGACTACATTTACACCATAATTATGTAGTATATTTGCCAGTTAATTTGATACTGAAATAGTACCTCTTCTGGGAAAATCCAGGATGTTTCACATATAATGCATAAGAAGATGGCAGTCAGCTTAAAATGGGAGTTTGCAAAGATCAAGCATTCCTTACAATCAGCTTGCTCTAGCATGTGCTCTGAACCTTACTACTTGCAAAATTGCCTTTGGCATCAGTGCACTCTTTGACAAGTTCAGTGTGTGTGACAGTGCCTTAAACCAGGATGTTTTCCTGGATATCCTTTTGCTTACGATAATTTTAATCAGAAATATCTTGTACTGTAAGGTGCAGTCATTTGGCAGAAGTGTTTGGCACAGATATTTAAAAATACCTCCAAGTCCCCCAAACCCAGCAAGCTGCCCCAAAGAATGAGGACTGTCACCTCATCCAAACCTCAAATAATCAAGGCTTCTCACTTGATGAAATATATGTACTCCTACAGACCTAATGTAGGAATGTGGAAGTGCATATGGAAGGAGTACATTTGGTCTTCAGGGTGATTGCATTGCCTGAGTCTACCCAGCAAGGAGCTGCATCTCAGCTGTGCCCTCAAACATAACACAGGCTAATGTCATGCCATGAAACATTTCATTACCTAGAGGCTGAGCTGCTACCTGGTTTAGACTAAATTTGTTAAATTAAGAGCTTTAGGCAGTTTTCTATGAATGCAATTAAACACAGGGAGATCTGAAAAGAGGAACAGAAAACAAGGAGAAATGTTGCCTTGTTGAAGAGTCTGATAAGTGAATTGTCCTAACACTATTTGACATTTCTATATAAGCCAACAGCATATTCACAGGGGAAGCATCTTCAGATGAAAATAAAACAAGAATGATATTTATCACTCATTTCTTTTTACCTCCTTTGCTAATCTAGTGTCATCAAACTTGACTTTGTGTCAAGATCAGAAAAAAACTGTTCCTGGGTGGTTTATGATATAAAATATTCTCTGTGTGTATCTGTGCAGATCTTTGGTTTGATCTGCTAATCTTTCATCATAAACACAAATGAGACTAACACTATCCAGAGTGTAGAATGAGAATGATAGACAGAACTGTGTTTACTCAAACTGGACTATATCCAAAGAGCCCTTATTTGGAATAAAAGACTTTTGTCCTGTCACTTTAGCAGTGCATTTTGTAGGGAATCACTTATTGGGAGTTCTTGTCTCCTCACTGAAAGCACTGGAGATGATTTTCATTGCAGAGTTTTTGCATAAATAGAGCAATTGAGAGGAGCACAGAACAAGTTTTCTTCTTGCATTGTGATGGAGGTTTTAAAACTATCTCCAAGTACATGGAACGATGGTCTCCTCTTAAGCATAATCAGTTTCTCGTGGTTTTATTGCTTTTATGATCCTAGGTTTCTGCAGAGAGATGTAGTTTAAAGATGAGAAGCCTGTCCATCACCTGAGTGGTGTTTTAGAATAAGAAGTAAAATTAATGCTGCATGTAGTTTAGAGTCTTTTCTATGCTACTAAATAACACACAGGTCTGGCAGGGACACACTGTTAGGAGTTTTGCGTATTGAAAACCTCACCTGTAATGCCTTGTTTCTGAAAGCATAACAAAGAGAGGAAGGGAAAAAAAGATGGAGAAAGAAGAAAGGAAAAAAAGAGAAAGTCAACACAGACTCATAGAAATAAGACAGCACTAAATATCTGACTACACTGAATTTCCATTCTGTCACCATTCCTTTGGCAGACATGACATGAATGAACCTTAGCCTGCAATTGCAAATCGTATTATTGATAAGAACAGCTACATTCTTGTTGAAGAGTCTTTTATTTTAACAGCTATCCAACTCATTTGAATAGCATTTTGACAGGAGGAATATGCTACCACTCTATATTTTAATGAAGATGCGGAGATGAAAAATGTAATGATACTGTAAGCAAAAGGTATGATTCCCTGAGAGGAGTTTATTGAGTCCTTAGGGCCACTGTTGAACCATAAATGGAAAACTCCAATCACTACATTGCCATAATTCATTCAGGTGTTTGCCTCTTTCCATGAAAAATGGCTATGCTTTTATCTCAGCCCCCAAACAGGATAGGATGAGCTAAACACACTTTCCTCACCCAGCTATAAAACTGAAAAACATATGCTTTTCCATTATAGAAGCAGTATATTATGCTCACAACACCATTTTGTGAAGTCTGTGGCGGCATCTGGCTGATGTCTAGGTTATTTAGCATAAGCAATCACAATTTATCCATTATGTTAAATGAATAATAATATCTTCTGGGCTATGAAATGACAGAAATTCATAGTTTCATAGACTTTGAACAGGTTTTTGCTGATTTAGCAATATGAAGTTCCACGGTTGAATACTCATTCAACTTTAAGAGAACACTAAAAGAGAGAAAATGTAGATGTTTGTCTCCTTCCTTCCCTTCAGGAGAAAATTAAATTAGAATAGCAGTCAGAATAATTTCCTGTCAAAATAAATATGTAAGTATGGCCATGTGCACATTATTTCTTCATAGCGATAACTGAAATGTCTTTCACCCAAGACAGACAAATATGATCTGCTTAATCTAGGGCTTCACAGAAGGACCAACCTCTATAAAGGATGAGCCTGACTGCACATTTTCATCTAGAGAAGGCTTTCTTTGAACACAAAATAAAAACAGTCTATTCAATGATATGATACAAGACGCTGTTTAATTTATTATCCCTGATTTTGCCCACATCTAATAATTTCCCAGTGGCACCAGGAGGCCTCTACTCCCAAAAACATTTGAGATTCAACCCCTCAGTTGTATTTAAAAAAATATCAGGTTCCTCGTACTGTAAGGAGCTGAATAGGAACTCTCTGAAGGGATCAGCTGTTGCTGATATGTAAAATGAAATTCAATAACCTCCATTAGGGTTCATTTATAGTAGCTTGATAACAGTTACTCTGTATTTAATGAGTGTTGGCTTCTTTTTAAACATTAATCAAAATCCAGTGAGTCACCCTAGGTATGAAAATTGTGTCAATTATCAGCTTTGAAGAGCAACATCCACCAAAAGTAGGTCTTTTGAGGTACACACCTTATCTTTCTGCCCACAACCCACAACATAAATAAGAACAACTACGCATAAAGCATTAATAAATGCAGGTCTTATATTAACAGATTTAAAAAAAAATAAGTCACAGCTTGAGTTTGCAACATTAAAAACTGAAGGGCAATTAAACCATTTATATGCAATTTTAATTCTGCTTACAGAAGCTGAGTAGCACAGCTGGAGCCACATCTCTGTAATTCTACCACAGGATGGCTACAAGGTATTAAATAAAGAAAAGAAAAAAACAAACACCCCGAATTTCTCAGGCTGTCACAGAACAGTAACTTCTTCTTCCAAAAAGGCACTTAGACTTTTAAAACCAGTGACGTGGCATCCCTAAAGGAAATTAATTTTATCAACATCATCAATAGAGACACTCAGAACTCACAATTCCCATACTGTTGACAAAGTCAATATTTAAGAAAAGTTTCATTTCAAATTGGAAAGATAAATGTTTCTGGGTAGCGATGCTTTTTTAGAATGCTTATCAGGGAGAGAGAAAGAACTACATGTGTTAGTCAGACTTGTAAAAATTAAGGTAAAAGTAGAGACCCTAGTTATGAAATTCTCTAAACAATAAATACTAACAATTTGACATTACAGCTCCTGTTAATGCCAAATTAGAAATATAAATATGTAAATGAATAAAGTACATAAAGCATTCATCCTGGTAATAAAATATACAGAAATGAACATTTTAGCAGGCTAATATCACCTGTCCTTATGCAGCTGGCATGAAGCTGACCTAAGTCTACAAAGCTGGCCTAAATTACATATAACCTAGTTCTGACTTATTTTTCATGTTTATACTGCCTCCTGATCCAGCACCACACAGCCAGGATGTGCAGGACCCAGTCCTATGAGTTTCCACACAGCCCTGATTCCCAGACACCTCAAGGGATTAGCAGGGCTGACAAAACCCTGTATCTCCCCCAAGCATCTCTCAGGCTCAGACCACCTCTGAGCAGAAGACCAGAGAAGTGATGGGAAGGGTTGCTGCCAGGCAAAGTATGAGGAAGAAACCAGGCCCAGGTGATCACCAAAACCAACTGACTCAGTCCTTTAAAACACTGCGTTTCAGAAAACAGCCTTCCCTGACCCTCTTCCTAACCCTCAATGGTAGAAAGAGAATTGTTTTGTTGGAAAAGGTCTTGACCAGACCTGAGAAGTCTTCACAGAAGAGATGACTTGGCTATTCAATGAACTTTTTTTCATAACTCCTCTCTGACTGTCAATTTGGTTTATTTATATCATAAATCAAAAGGTTAAGGACGAAATGAACTCATGCAAAGAATTACTTAAAGGCTCATAGAAACATCATCAGTACTTTATGCAAAAGTCAAAAAATCAGCAAAACATTAATTTTAAGTGTGTAGACAAATAATTATTTTAACCAGTAATCAGAAGATAATTCCACATCCATAAAAACACATTAAAATCTTGAGGAGGCATAAGGTTCAGTCTTGGGCTACACAGCCTACCAAATCTTACATTAAAAAATGATCAAGAGCTAACAGGGATGTCAAATATTTTATACCAGAGTGGTTAAGTGCCTTGAAAATACAGTGTTAAAACCTTGGAGTTAATATCCATCATTAAGGGGGAAAAAAAAAAAAAGTGTAAAAACAGGAGTGATATGACTTAAAAGCAGAAATTTTTGTACAGCTTCTCCATAATGTCATGACAAGGCCAAACCTCAAAGAAGATACAGGAACTCCCTGTTAAAGGTTAGAGGAATCAGCCCACAAAATTAAAAGTATATGCAGATTAGTAGTAGTCCAGTCTTTTTTTCTGACTGAAAAAGATGCCCAGTATAATGATTTTTTAAGTGTTAGAGGTTGCTATGCATTATAAACTTACATTAATTTGTATCTCCCTTCTTAGAAGCAAAACACTATTGTTATATGGAGCTAGGATGAAAAAGAGATTTCATTAAAGTGCTCACAGGTTGAAATCTAACCATATAAAATTGATACAAACTCAAAATGTTTATGTGCTCTTACAGAAGGGCAACTACTATTCAGATAACTCTGGACAAAAAAGGTAAATGTTTTTAACAGCACAGAACAATTCACAGATAAAAGAAATGTCTCTACCACTCATATCCAAGGGACCTGAGAACAGGAAGGACCAAACTCTTCCTCAGCATATGGAGGATCACCATATTTAATAATTTATTTGAACACAAGCAAAGCAGCATCTGTGAGCTCAGCTCAAGACAGTGACAGTGCATTTGGTGACCCTGGCAAATATTCAAGGACTCCTAAGGAATCTGAACAGACTCTGTTCAGTAGGTTATTATATGCTTTCACCAAATCCTCCTCTGTGAGAAAGCATTTTGCGAAGGCCATGTGGGATTTTTCAAATAGGTCAAATTTGATAACGTATGTACAATTTAATGCCACTGACTTTTTCAGTTCGTTAAAACAGAAGCAAAAATATGATGCTTAATGGGGAAAAACAAAGCACTCCCCCCCCTCCCCCCAACAAACGACTACTCCTTCTTCCTCAACCCTCCTAAAAATTCAGATCCCCCTCCATGTGGGAGTTGTTCACACTTTTGAGCATATACTCTTCTATACCTTAGGTTAGCAGCTATCTAGGAATAGCATTTAAAAAACCCATTGGCTTGTGGAGGTAGTGTAATATATCAAAACATGCCAGATACAGATCTGCTGCTCATTGTTCTTGAACCTCATGATAAACTAGTGGTGGTGAAACATAGAAATGCATTTGGATTCACCAAAAAAATTTGCTTTCAAGCTGTATTGCTCAGACAGAACAGTACATGAAAAACAGTACAGAAGGAATAAATAGGCTGTTGCACCTTCTGGATGAAGGAGTTCATGTAGAGTCTGAGAAAAGGTTGTACACGTGACTGCTCCCTCCAGCAATAAGGTTCATTATACAAAATTTCTCCTTGGCAAGGGTGACATGAAATTTTGCCATTTGCAATATTCATACCGCAGGAGACTCATGCCATTTCATTCAACCATCTGGCCACAGAACTTTGTTTTTCAGGGTATTATCCAGTCTGCTCAAATTTAGATATTGCATCATCTCAGTTTTACGTGTTTGGCGAGGGAAGGCAGTTTTGCTTGCCCAGCTTCTCTTCAAGTCAATGGAGAGAGTCAGATACCTTTGAAGACTAGTAAAAGTATATGCAGTCTTCCTAGGTCACCTATTTTTCCTTCTTTCCTGCCAATATACAGAATTTAGGCATTTTCAGATATCATCAATGCTGTCTGCTTAAATGACATGTACATCTTTTCAACTGAGATCACAGGAAACCAAAGAAAAATTTTGCACTGCTCCATTCACTTAGTCCACAGAGTGGTGGCACTTCACAGAACTGCATTGGCAGTAAAAATGTGTGAAAGAAGTGAAGATCTGGATGCCAGGCTATCTGATCAGAGCTGAGGTCACGTCTCAGGAAAGTGGCCTAGTGATTACTCAAGCGAGAGCTCTTTAAATACCATGTCACTATGTCCAGAACACTGAAGGGGAGCAAGTGCTGGAAAAGCCCAAGTCCAACTTAATCGTTAAAACATTCAATTGTGAGAAGACTTACTTATTTATGCTTTTCTCATTAAATCACATCCTTGTCATATTGTTGATAACCAGGGGCAGAAACTTGGATCCCATCTCTTTCTGCCTTCCCAGCACTCTCCTTGTATAAGATGAAGCCAGACACACATATCACACAGTCTAATATTTGGAGCTTCTTGCTTCAGGTACCTTTCTGCCTCGTCTTAGATTGCAATATACCTTTTGTCATTCAATTCCCCAGAAAGAAAGGCTCTTCTGTGCACACAGACTGACAAAATGTTAGTGCCTAGGGAACATTCAGACTACATGGGAGGCATCTAATGAATTTCAGTGCCTCCTGGATTTAATAGCCTTACTAAGTAAGCAGGCCGGATCAGTGTCTAGGATTCAGCAGGGTTAAAGCATTCTAATCCTATTGTAGGCAGGATTTAGGCAGACTGGATCATAGCCTCACTTTTTCACGTCCTTAAATCAAGAAGTAGCAACAAATACTCCAAATTGCAGTCCACAAGGTATTATAACAGTTCACAGAGACAAGTTTCACCAGAAGTCAAGTTTCTGACTTCATATGCATATATATATTTGCTTAAATTATCAGTAGTCAGCTGAGATCTGATGCAAACTCTACATAAAACAAGCTGACACGTTTTTAAGGGTTAAGAGACTCTAGAGTTATCGAACACAAACAGCTTGCTCCCACCCTGCTAGTTATGATACAGAGCATGTTTGCCATGGTTAGAAGCTTGTATATCAAAAAGATAAAAACAAATGAAAAATTCTCTCTATAAAGGCCGGATACTGGTTATCCTACTGCCTGAGACAGAACTCTTGAGCAGTTAACATTTTATAGCGTAGGACAAGGGAATATACCAGATCTATACGTGAAGGTCTATTGTTCTTTCAATCCAAGGAAATTAAAACAAGAAGCTTCATACATAAGTGGCATGCACTTCTAAGAGATCACAAATGTAGTTTGCTGTATAACTCTGTCATTCTCAACTGCAATATTGTACACAGACTTGGTTACTCCTTTCAAAAAGAATATTGCTGAACCAATGGGGATGCTCAAGGAAGAGAAATGAGAACACTTTTCAGAAAAGAAAAAAAACTTCTGTCCATAAGTATAATTGGAAAATACTGTTACTGTCAGCTCAGTAAAAGAAATAGGAATGATACTAGAACAGAACTGATGTTTTGCTTTGCCTGCACAACAGAGGGCTACACTGACAAGACTTTAGAAACAGGTAAGGACCTATAACCTCAATTCATTCCTCAATTTCTGCTATTGGTATAAAAAGAATAATTCAGGTCTTAGACTCTTCCATTCCTCTCAGTGCAGATCAGGTTAAGTTAAGGAAGAATTTTCAAGAAGATAGACTAAGATAAGCTCTTCCCAGTGTCTTGTGCGGGCTGGTAGTGAAGGTCTTCTCTTCCAATGGCAAAGGACAGGGGCTGAAACTCTCCCAATAAGGAGAGGGATTGTATTGGTTCTGCACGGCCTGATTTTTGGTAGCAGGGAGGCCACAGAGATGGCTCCTGTGAGAAGCTCCTGGAAGCTTCCACCATCTCTGATGGCTCTGAAGATGGACATGCTGCTGGCCAGAACTGGGCCAATGAGAGAGGCTGGAAATGCCTCTATGATGACATATGTAAGAAGAAAATAAAAACAAAGGCACGGGTTTTCTGCTTGTAGTCAGAGAAGAGGAGGAGGTGAGAACATGTGAGGGAAACAACATGGAGACACCAAGGTCAGTGGAGAAGGAGAGGGAGGAGGTGCTCCAGGCGCCGGAGCCGAGATTCCCCTGCAGGCAGTGGTGCAGCCCATGGTGGAGC
Organism: Pachycephala philippinensis; assembly: GCA_013397055.1. Classification (NCBI taxonomy): domain Eukaryota; kingdom Metazoa; phylum Chordata; class Aves; order Passeriformes; genus Pachycephala; species Pachycephala philippinensis. The sequence goes on from VWZT01006501.1 coordinate 220,755, forward strand.
AGCTGTGCCCCTGCAGCCC
>VWZT01006501.1:221213-296005 GCA_013397055.1 Pachycephala philippinensis
TGGGAGGGACCCCATGGCCTCACAGGGGAAGGACTCCTCTCCCGGAGCAGTGGCAGAGAATCTCGGTGATGAACTGACCAAAGATTACCATGCCCCATCTCCCTGTGCTGTCGGTGGGAAGGAGGGAGGGGCTGGGGGGGGGAAGTGTTTTAAGGGCTTGTTTTACTTCTCATTATCCTCCTCTGATTCTGTTAGTAATAAATTCACTTTGTAACTTTAAGTTAAGCCTGTTTTGCTCTTGAAGTGCTTTCTCCCCATCCTTACCTCACTCATGAAACCTTCATTAATTTTTTTTCTTTCCCTCCTCTGCCCAGCTGTGGCAGGGGAGGGTGAGCGAGCAGCTCCTGTGGGTGCCTGGCGCTGGGCCAGTGTCAAACCACGACAGGGATTTATGACCAGATCCTGTTAACTACTGCTCTCAGTGGCAAGTACTGCTGCCAATGGTAACAAAGAACCATTGTTTTGCAAAAAAACTAGTAAATCAAGCATAATTGCCTTGGAATGAACCATTTTTCACTTCTTTTCAATTTGTATTTATTAAAGCAGAATACAAATATACGGAATAATTCAGGTGGAAGTGTGAAAACAGAAATCACAAACATGAAGTCAAAGGGTACCCACTGAAACAGAAAAAATAATATCGCTGCAATTTTTGGCATCAGCACTGGCTCTTAAACTTCCAGATTTAAACCAAACTCTTCTTAATCAGAAGGAAACTGAAAATAGTCTTCACCTATGTCTTTCTGGGATTCTCACATCCTTTTTCTGAAAAGAAATTGCCCTACAGAGATTCTGACAATAATTAGACTTTCTTAAGATGGGGTCTGATGTAAAATAACTATGTCTACCTTTCTTTTTTTTTTTTTTTTTTTTTTTTTTTTTTTTTTTTTTTGGTCAAAGACACCATAAACACAACTTCTAGTCCATTTGAATAGCCAAATTCTTTCAGGTCTAAATTTTATGTCAATAGCTTCTCCATGCATGCAGCCAAACTGTAATCACAGCCACGGTTTATTTTGAAGTCAACTGGTCTGTTCATGACCAGTAGTTAAAAACACCAAAAAAAGCAAAAAGCCAACCAAACCTCACCCCTCCAGAAAAAATCCCAACAAACCAACCAGCCAACCAACCAACCAAACAACCACACACACACGCACACACAAAACCAGCAAAAAAAAGCAGAGATAGCACAAAGGATAGAAAGAGAAAGCTATGACCACTAGGAAGAGTGCTTAGTTTCCAGGAGAATCTCATGGGAAAGTGGTTTTTCAGAAGCATGCTGGAAAGATTATCCTGGGAAGACTGCAACATTTTTTCGTGAAAGGAGCCCTTCTCTTTATTCCAGACATCAAACACCTGAAATACATTTATAGTCAGCGCATCACAAAGTAGATGAGACTGTAGTCAAATTTGCTTTTATCATTTAAGTATATGATCTTGTTGGCAATGTTATACTACTAAAGTGAATTCAGATTTTAGTCACAACTTTGGCTTGCTACATATCTCAGCCTATTCTGCTTCAGTATTCAAGCCCGACTGCCATCATGTCATTTTGCTTTTCATCGCTATCCCTAAGAGGAAACAATAAAGCTTTCCTATCTTACAAAGTTACCATTAATAAATTTAAATGCTGAAATGTCACTGATCATAAGAATATAAAATATTTTTCTAAAATACAAGATTCAGACAGCATTATTTTTTAAACAGAACATTACATACTACTTTTCATAAAAATCTCTGAACCAAATATAAATGCATGCAAGAGAAACCAGATTGTGGCAAGGCTAGACAAAGGCTGGGCACAATGAAAAACACAGAAGCACATTTGATACTACAGAGCTCCTCTCCATCCCTCTGTTGAAATGTTAATAATTTTAGCATCTTCTTCACAAGACATGTCAAAGATGTCTATTCCATTAGATACACACTGCACGGCATGACCTTAGAGCCCATCAGAAAGGAAAAAGTCTATATGAACCTACTGCTCATCCCTCTATGGGATACAATGCCTGTAATGTTTATGGAAGTATGTCACAAACCCCACCTGGCATTCTCCTTTGCTGGGTGGACTGCTCTTAATACGAGCTTCTAGCAGCTAGACCAAATCAAGGGATAATAAGATAAGAATACGAAACAGCCAGACATTCCAGTAATCTGAGGAAGAGGAATCTGAGCTATAAATAAGAGATATAAATAAGAAAATGGGAAGAAATCCTTACCACACCACTTCTTTCTTCATTAAGAAAAAGCAAATAGCAGTGTGAGCTACAACTGCTGTACACTTACTCTATAGCTCTCCTTGCTGGAGAGGCTCCAGTGTGTATCTTGAAAAAAGAAAAAAGAATTATGATGACTGAAATGGAAAGCTAAAAACCCCCCACTAAATCATGAGCTTGACTGTAAAACAAATACCTTTATTGGGACTTAAATTGTTTTTTAAAAACACTGCATTGATAAAAATTGAAAGAACTTCATAATTAATTCTGAAATGAAAATAAAGAAAAATATTTTCCTCTCCTAGAGGAACAACTCTGCGAAACCAAGGTGATTACATTAAGTGCTCTGCATTTTTATTAATATTTTTATTTTCTTGCTAAATATTTGGCCCAAAGTTCAAGTGTAGGTATAAAAGAATGACATGTTGAACTGAACTCAACGGATCATCAGAGTATGATGGGGAGAATACTGCACAAGGCTAACAGTGCTGCTCCATAGGATCCATACAGCAGGTGAAAGAAAACAAAACCAAAACCTAAGCCAATCTCTGTTGTGGATCATCTGGAATTTTAAGCACAGGGTAGCACAGTAAGACATTGATATAAATTAAAACCCAGTCTTAATCACCTCGATGTTCACAGTCATCAAGTGACCTTCTTGTAAGTCTTCTTGGATTGGCACCACCTACTGGGAAAGAACCCTGGAGGAGCTCAGAGCAGAGAGCTATGAACACAGAGGCCAGAAGACAAACAGGCTCTGCTGTAGAATCTTCACATTCAGCCTCCCCTAATGAGAATACGCATTGTTCCACACAGTAACCTCACAGAGTACCTCATAACAAAGAGAAATATAAATGCCTCCTCCCACTCCGGAGCATCCTGGATCTCTGAGCAAGCTCTAGGAGTCATTGGAGAGAGGATTGCTAAGAATATCTCATAGCAGATTTGAATATTAAACAAGCATTTTTATTCTGCTTGGCCCTGCAGACTGTGAAGAAAATCTTTGCATTACTCCGAGTTGTGCTACGTACGTTGCTTCTCACCTGCTAAATACCTGTTTAACCTGAAGTTAAGGTTGTTGAAATAATTAATACATTGCTACATTAAACACAAATATTACAGCATTAGTAAAATAAACTAACAAACCTAAAACTCCAGGACTGAAATGATCAGGGATGTTATTGCATATAAATAAATGCCTCAGAGCTGTTATTGAGTGCTTTTTTTTTTAAACACAGGAGAACTACCAAAGGAGCAGTTCCTCTGCTCCCCCTTCCTAATCATGCATTTCAGAGTTCGGCAATGTCAGAAGAAAGGTTGCCTGTGCAAAATTAATCCAGTCCCTTTGGGTATACACATTATGATACAGGCTTGTAATTACACATTCACACACTATTTTTTCCCTCAGGACCACTGCTGTATTCATTTCAGAGGAAGGAAGAGTGCTCTGCTGAAAATCAGCTGGACAAGCTTCAGTTTCTCTTTTGTTTCCTCTTCCAGGGTTGATATGTGGTCCTGTGCCACTGTATTTACTGCCTCCTGGCCATCCTTGCTCCATAACAGAGTCAGTATCCTCACTGCCTTTTCAGCAGTGCTCATCGCTGTGATACTCAAATGATTCACATCTATTAACTGATTTATTTTCTGAACACTTCTCTGACTGAAATAGTATTGTAACTCCTCCTATGTGGCATGTGAGGAGCTGCGTCATTGGGAAATTCAAGTATAAAGTTTCCACTCACCTTGAGTGGGCATAAACCAAGAGTTAACGAATTCAGCTGAGCACCCAGAAAAAAAAGAACAGATGCAATCAGTGTCCATTTGTGGAGGTCTGGTTTAAAAGATTTATCTAGTATTCTTCTATAGAACTTACGGCAGGTATAGAATCCAGGTTCACAAAGGAAAATTTAGCTGTCTTAAGCCTGAAACTCTCTTTCTGAGCTGCCTCGTGCCATTCAGAAACTTTCAAATTTCACAGAAGATTAAAAGGCATTTTACAGAAAAAACCCAAGCTCTGTTACTGCACAGTCCAGATTCACTCCATCTCCCTCGCTCACTCTAAGAAATTTGGTAATGTGCTCATTGTTTGACTCCTGCTCCACTGCTATCTTTCTTACTCTTGATTCTCCTTGCAGTCTCTCCCCCTACCACCACTTCTGATGGGAGAATAATTTTATTCTAAACACACTCCAAATCCTGTTGAAATTTTGGAAAGACAATCTATAGACACTACCTGTAGACAAATCTGTAGACACTAAGTTCCTGGAATAAGCAATTCCCACTGGCCTATGTAGAGTCTGGCTTCGGCACAAATAAACAACTTTAAAATTAATTTAACAGAACTGTCTTGTCATTTTAGTGAAAATTGGTATTTTTACTCAATAACACACACATGAGGAAGGAGACTTTCTTACAGTGTCATCCTTTTAGGTACAATGCTCCTTCGAAAGAATACTTACATCTGCAGAAGCTGGGGACTGTTTATGCCTAAATTTCTTTTGGTATGAGGAAACCTTTTATTGACCTGTTCACTTCTTCAATCGGGAACATTCAGTCAGTTTTCTTATATAAACCATATCAGTTCATAATTTTCAAAGCATGAATAATAATGAAGTTGCATTTATGATGCTTAACTTGATTTTTAATTTGGCGTCTGTGGGTCAGTGCCTCAGAGATACTGCTGCTGCTGATAGGCATCATCATGTGAAGAAATCTGCATTCAGGCCAGCTGTGTTTATGTATCATTCACACTGGTACCATACAATGAAGAAAATCACAAATATGACTCTTAATTGTGGCAGCTGTGTTCAGTGAAGTGTCCAAATTAGAAGCGACCTGTAAAAGACTGTATTACTTGTAAAAGGAATGTGCTCTGGGGCATTTTCTACACAATGCAATATTTGGAAGGAAGCTTTCAAAACAAATAGGAGATTATATGTGAATAAAAATCATGAATGATGCATGTAACCATGAATGAACTTTCTGAATGTACCTTCATGCCCTTTGATAAAAAATAGTTCTCAAAAGTCTCAAAACATTTGCATTTCAAGTTCCAGTAAAACTGATTGAAGCAGGACCTGACCAAAAAAAAAAAAATCATTGAAGAACAGTTTTAAGAGACAAAGGTAAGAATATTTGGCAAATATTAAACCTACATACACTGAAAGCAAAAAATGTCAGTTCTGCAGCATAGATTGTCAAACCAAAAAGGATTACCTCACCCACAGATCTGAATCCAGGAATTCCAGCCAATTTGCTGGTCTACCTGGTGGTTTTGTCAGCTCTATGCTGGACTTACTTGTAAATTACATCTAAACTCTTCTGTTGTGCCACATAGCGCTCACTGACTGAAGGACTTACTGAAAATGCTGTGCTGGAATTAATGACACTTGCCTTGTAAAAAACAAAACAAGCCAAGGATATTCACATATATTTTTAGATATACTTAAAATGTTTTTAGTTCACTTTTTATTCAAAACATTGGCTTCCCAAAAGTGTCACTGTTTTCTATACATTCAAGAAAATAGATTTATGGAAATTTCAGCATTCAGTATTTTTTCTATTTTGGTATAGCCTGCACCACAATAATAACCTGGCACTTGCTTCACTGAGTGCCTAAAATACTTACAGAATAAAATAAATTTAAAATGACTGAAGTCTCTCTCGACTTCCAAAAAAAAAAGTTTTAAAATTTCTGAGTGAATCAGACTCTGACAAGATTTGGAATATGCATGTCCTGGTTCTGGGTTACAGCAGATTTGTTGCAGAAAGATTTAAATAGAACATTCAATTGGTGGCCTAGTACTGCAGCACTCTGAGCATTTTTTGTTAACTCCTCAAAATACAACTGAATTCTTTGTTTCCTGAACATAAATTCCACTCTTAAGTAGGTCATTAAGGTTAACTTTATGTAAAGCAACCCATAATATGAAAAAGCAGTATGACGCTCCCATTGACTTAGAAAACATGGTCTAGATGAAATCCTCATAATGGGCCATTTTCTGCTTCAAAAAAGCTCTCCCAAAGACCTCTTAAAATAGGGTTTGGTCAAAATGAAATGGTTGTCCAAAAAGGCTTCTGTGTGGTTTCACCTGAAACCCATATCAGTCTTTTTCAATGGAGGATGTAACAAAAGGGGCAAGAATCTCAGATATTCCAGAGGAAGGATGAAAACTCAGTGGTACAGGGAATTTCAAGGAATGGCCTGAATTCGATCCTATGAAATCCAAGATAAGAAATCCAAGCTTGGCAAAAAATATGAAGTATATCAATAAATGAATAATGGTTTGCTCGACAGTAGTGGGATCAGGAATAACAGCAAATTATGGACAAATAGGGACTAACAGCATGGCGATGTTGCACACATGTATCCAGAAGAAAACCTTCTGGTTTGCCTAATTAGTGCTGCCACAGCTGGAATACCATGTCTTTTGTTGCCCAAATCATAGTAAGGCAGTGACAGGCAGACTGGGGAGAATTCAGAAGACAGCAGCAGAAATTGTTAGGTACAGTGTTTGGAAACACAACATTGGGAGGAAAAACTGGGAGACTTATATTGGTTCAGCATGGACTAATGACAAAAAAGGACACGTAAATAGTGCACATATAAAGACAGTTGTTAATGAGGAAAATAAGGAGAGTGTTTTACTAAATTATCTAAGTCTGACGCAATATTGATGTATTAAGCACAAATAATCCATTGTGTGTACTGACCCACTAAGATGGCTGCACTTCAAGCTAATTTTTTTTTCCTAGGCTAGTTAAAGACCCAAACATGTAAATATGGAACTCTGAAATCCTGTTATGCAGCACCTGGATAGAATTATATAAACAGGTTCCTGAAAGGTTTTCTGAGGTTAGGACTAACCCTCAGCACTCAGTGCCTGAAAGATGTAGGTGCTGAGTATAGAGAAAGAGGCCCATAAACAAGTGCTATATTCAGACATTGCTTGGGCTCTTGAAGGTAAACCATATGATGTCTTATACAGATGGTTCAGCATCACCACCTCAGGAAGGGCCCTCTTTCTGGAGCAGGTCTTCCTTGTGTCATTATGCATATTACTGCCAACTGCAGAATTCAAACCCTCCAGCAAAGGTGGCAGGATTCAGGGAAAATTGTCTTAAGTAAATTTCTGTACCCTTTCAGTTCAAGCCTGAACAAGCTTCAGTCACACATTGTATGCTGTGTAAACTAATCTGTGCCTCACAGGAGAGGGCAAGACCATTTCACAGCTTCTGTTGAAGATCTTGAGGTACATTCTACAGCTGCATCTTCAGAGAGCAACCCATGGATGCAGTCCCTCTTTGGAAGGAGTCTGGCTGGGTCATGTTCCACTGCTGGCTTCTTACATTCCAGTCTTACAGCATAAACAGAGCACCTCACAGAGAATAAAAGGCTAATAGGACCTCCTGTGCTTGAATAAGAGGCTGGAGCTTTTATTCACATATTGACTTGCTTCTTTTAAAAAACTCTGATTACTTCTGAAGTTTGGTTCTATTTCTCTTTGGGCAAATATACCATGAGAAAGAAATTAATTTTCACTGTGCCTCTCTGTTAGCAGCAAGAATGTCTTGCTTTTTTTGTGTATCGTGTTGTCTCAATGGGAAAATAGCTTGAGCAACAAGTGGTAAAAATGCAAGCAGTTTAAATCTAAGAAATGATACTTCTTTGAACTGAAAAATGGTCAAAATAGTAGATTTGTAAGAAATATATCTTAAAGTTGACTTCTTTGTTAATGGTTGCAAAATGTATACAATATTCTCACATGTTTGAAGAAAGGTTGCATTTTGCTAAAATACTGAAGTAATACCAGCTTCCTCATGCCTGAACAAAAGGCAGAGAATTTTTTTTCCTTTTGCAGTGCTGCCATTAGAATATCAATTTCAGGAAAAAGAAAATAAGAATAGAAATAAAAAGCCTATAATTTATAGGGAAACTCAGAAGCTGATAGGCATACCTTTGACTTGCCACTTTCAAATCTTCAGCTACACATATTTTTCCAAACAGCACTAGCTAGTTTGCTGGTTTAGTTATGTATATAATTATAAAGCATTGTAGTGAATTTATTCTCTATTACCTTCACAGCATTTAGTACACTGTACTTGCTCTTTATGCTGCAACATTATTTCAGACCTCCGTGGACCGGAATGTAATCTCCTTGGATGTCTTTTCACTGCTGTGTAATCACACACCATTCAATCATTTGAGACTCTTATCTACTCCTCGCTCTCTTCAGCAACTCTAATGGATGACCCTTGTTCCCAGTTTGTTCATTCCACCTTCACGACGTATGGCTCCCAACAAGATACGTTTCCATCTGACTAGCAGTGGGGAATGCAGAAGCAGCAAAGACATTTGCATTGCATTCAGCTCACTCCGAGCAGTGCAGTTGATCCAACACGATCCTTCCTGACATGTGTTCACTTATGTGAGTTCAATTTGCAGTCTGTATTTGATTTCTCCTTACAAAATTGGTTGTGAGGCTTTCTGGCCTTTGTTCCTTTTTTTTTTCTACCAGACTGTTGTAAAATTACAGGTAAAAGACACATTGTAAATAGAAAACCCGTATACATGTATGCAAAGGTAATAAGTTTTTACTTTTTTTTTTCCTTTTAAGATGAACTAAAATCTAGAAGCAGAGGAAAAGGAATTGTCTTTGCTTTCACATGAATGTAAGTCAACATGCACGTTTCAATCCTAGTATAGCTAATGTGACTCATGGAAAACTCTAAGGCCAGGATTTTCTCTTATCATAAATCTTGATGGACCAAAAATAGATGTTTTCTTATATAGTTTAAATCTTTGAAACCATATGTTAACAGAAACATATGCAAAGGGCACATGAATCCTATCAAAACAAATCAATATGTAAGAGATACAGGCAAAAGAAAAATACAGTGAGAAGAAAGGAAAACAATACTTGCGTCATTTAAATACTTACATTAGACATAAAAAATACATCGTAGGCACCTCAGTTTATGTGGTCCATAAACCACATTTAAAGCACAGGAGGCTAGTGTAGATGAAGGTATCAGGAAACTGAACAAAATCAGAGATGAAGTCTTTTCATCGAATGGTACCTGGAGCTATTAATTGGAGAATATTGCTGCTTGACTATATCTACTCTAGCAAATACTTTTCTTATTTTTTTCTTCCTCCCTTTTGGAAGAAGGCAGAGAAAAACAAAAGAGTGGTGATGAAGATGAATGGGGCTATCACCAGAAGCCTGAGAGAGTTCCGAAAAGGAAAAATCACAACATCTGCGGTTTGTGGGTTATTTGTGAAAGCAGCTGAGCTGAACAGCATTTCCCAAAGCTTGGGAGAAAAGATTCAGATTTATGTGAAAGCAAAGGTGTGACTTAAAGCTTTTTTGCTTTTTACCATTTGTTTTGGTGACCCTTAAGCAAGCAGCTAAATAATGTTCTGTTTTAAATAAATTACTTCTGACTTGCTTTAATTTAGTTGCAGGTATGAGAAAAAGGACCAAGATAGCTGAGATGGCATACAGAGGTAAAAGATGCATACATCACAAGTGAAGTCCTTCAAAAGTCACATAAAAAAATTATTTCATTCTTCTTTTACCTGAAGTGACTGAAGCACATCCAACATACAGTTAAAATAACCTTCTTAAAGCCTGTAAGCAGCAGTAATAATAAGAAAAAATTGAGTTTCTTCTGCATTTCCCACCGCCATTTAACACATATGGATGGATGGATGGCTTCTATTAACATCACAGGAGAAATCGACCTACAGTTCACAAAAGCTAGTCCACTGTTCAGAGGCCTCAATCACACACCATTGCTCAGTAGCCCCTCCACTCAATAGCCAGCATGGAAATGTAGGACTGAGAAACCTATATTAAGCATACAAGTTTCACATGCGGTACATAATATAAGGCAAAACATCTCAGCACAGTAACTCAAAAACCCAACACAATTAAAGATTTAAGTGCCTAGAGCTTATTTACCAGAAACACTTAGTGAAGAGTTGTAGTTGATGTTCTATTTCTCTCCGAAGTTAAAGTACCTGATTCAGTGCTACACCAACAACACTCTTGGTGCATGGTGTAACTCTTGGGGGTGGTGCTGTGCAGGGCTGGGAGTGGGAATTGGTGATCCTTGTGGGTCCTTCCAACTCAGCTTATTCGTGATTCTGTGATCTCAGGCCACCAAAACCCAGAAAGCCTCACTCTCTGCTGAAGAACAACTATCTACCTCCATAATCCAACCCAATAAAACCTTCCTTTTCCCAACGAGGGAGTAATTTAAATTACATATTAAACCACAGCTGTGTTTTATGATCAGCTGAGACCAGTCTGTAAGGTAACATCTTCATGATTAGAATCACTCTCAGACATGGGAGACATCCAATTTTCCTCTTCCAGCATGAGGCATTTCAAAGCTAAGATTGTACTGCAATAACTCAGTTAAAAGGGGCTGAAAATCATCTTTTTCTTACTGAGGTGGAGACCACAGAAGAGACTAAGGCCTCCAGGACTGACTCCTCCCAGCATGGTTCCTACTCAAAACACGAGTGCTATATAAAAGACAGGTACCATCATTACTTTCTCTGATGGGTCCATTTAAAAGAGTGCATAGCCTTTCTCCTCATGGGAAGGGCCTGAATCCATTATTAATTAATTCAACAGTTATCCTAGTGTATTAATAACGTGTGGTGGAAGTACTACAAATGCATTACTATGCTGCATCCTTCAGCTGCTCTTTAAAACCTTTTGAAAAGTATTTTTCTCATAATCAGAGTCATTAAAATGCTCTTATCAGCAGAAGAACTGCTGATGTTGTTCACTCTCTGCAACAGGAAAAGCTTAAGAGGCTGAAGTCTCAATAGTTTTGAACGGCGCCAGTGTTAAAACTGGCCTTAAACTCTGTCAGTGCTCAGTGTGAAAAGAAACAATTTAAGAGACAAGTATTCCCATAACTCTTATCAGTGCCTCGAAGTGACGTAGGTTAAAATGGTTTGTTCCCTCAGTGGTCTTTTTATAGAGGAAAGGCGAGGACTGAAAAAGGCAGTGAGGGCTTGGATAGGGGTAAGCTCCTGGGAGTTACTGCTGCAGTTCCTCTTCCCTGTTGCCAGTCGCTGAAGTCAACCACTGGGATTATAGGATCATAGAGCATCCTGAGCTGAAAGGGTCCAACGAGTAATCTTGCCCACCTGCTAAACTGAATTTGGAGGCACAAACTGAATATTCTTCCCTCTACCCTTGAAAAGATGGTTAAAAGAGAAAAGAAAAAGGTCTTATCATATACACTTCCAATACACAAGAAATGTAATAATAAAGTCCTTTATGAGACACTTGATGGTCTTTTACCATCCATGTTAATCACTCTTCAGTACTGAATAGCCAAACTCCCCAAAAGGCAGAGGATTTTCAGACTCCTCTCATTCTGATTTGTGTTTACTGACATCTACTGGCTGTTCTGACTCATATCTTCATTTGCCAGTGGAATGAGAGAGGTGGGTCCATTTGGCACTGCTGTAAGTCCAGCTACTTTGGTAGCATCAGTCACATAAGGGGAAACTGGCCCTTCCTGTCCCAATGTATAACACAGACAATCTAATTTGCATGTACTACTTCTAAAAATTATCCTTCTAAAAATATGATTCATTAATAAGCTGCCTATAAAAACATCTCGGGTGAAAGGACACGCAGTGGAATACATTTGCCAAATTCATCCCTCCCTAAACACTTTTCTCTTTTGTGAAACCCAAGCAGAATCCAAGGAGAATCTTTCTTTAACCAGGCAACACACACTTTACAAAGAAACAGTGCTTCACGCTTTACAAAGAAACAGTGCTTGTGACATTCAGTCAATAGAATTATCTGTTGGACCACAAGAATGAGTTAGATGATGCTTCTTTCGCAGTGTATTTTGCCAGCAGATACAGAAAGAGCTCATTCACTATAATGGGATGATTTGCTAGCACCTATTAACTATTTAGGAAAGAATACCCCAGCTAGTACTCTCAAAAAAAAAAAAAACAAAAAACAAACAAACAAACAAAAAAAAAACCCAAAAAAACCCCTACAAAATGGGCAAGCCGCAAATAACCAGTATAGACTGAAAAACAGCAAATGGTACATTTATTCAATGTAACAGATGCTGCAGGAATTTTTTCAACTGAGGTCTCAATGGTTCTCTCATCTCACCCAAAAGACAACAATTTCAGGGAAGGTTCATTGCACATCCTTCTATTGTGCCTTGGTATTTTTTGAATGTAGTCTGGGAGACACCACTGCTTCTTGACTCAAAATCAAACAATTCTCTCTGAAATACTGTCTGAAAGGAGAGGAAGTCAGAGTTGGCTCTTTGAGCTAACACAGCTGGTCAATTTGAATGGCAAAATTTGAATCATCTTTAAAGAATCTCAGAATCACAAATTTTCTTTGCTATAAAAAATTCTGCTAGGACTTGAATCAATCTTCCAAGAGAAATATTCAGAAGATTAGCATTTAATTTACTACTAAATTAGCTAAAGCCTTCACAAGAATGTTTCCCAGGGTTTCAAAGGAAGCAGTTTATCTCCAAGATGAATTTAAGACCAATAGATGACTCAGTCTATAACATTTTCCTACAAAAACTGACTGTTCTCCTAAAATCAGCCAATGCTGTCTGATGACATCAAAAGTTGAGCAAGTAGCAAGGTTCATAACAAAGTATCATTCACCAATTACCAATGAGGAAAGAATTCTGATTTCCTGAAATTCCACATTTTCCTTTCTCTCTTGCACACTGAAGTCTTTCAATAAAAGTATCACAGACATTAAAAGTATCTACCTCCATCAATCTTCCTTAAGTAAGTAACTATTAAAATATAAACATAGAACACTGGATAAGTGTCTGCTTTAAATAAATCATGCTTTCATGAGGTTCATTACTCAGTGCAAGAGTTTTAGATACCTAGATTATTTAGGTCAAATTTCCTAAATTATAGAGAGCAAGAGTTAAAAGAGCACTAATCTCTTGTGGATGAACAGATGAAACAGAATACTTATTGATAAAGAGCAGTGCAGAAGAAATATGCATCAAACTGAAGGCAAAATATGGGATTTCAGGCAAAAATCTCACAGGAACCCAGGAGATACAAAGAATATCTGAATAGACGCTGAAGAGTTGGACAGTTCACTATCAAAAGCAGTTCAACTTCAGTTCATACATTCATAGTCTAGAGATTAATTACAAAAATTCAAGTTCATATTCCAAGAAACTGAGAAGGCTTATCGGTATTCTGTACCACATGCTGAAAAGGAGGTTCCAAAATTCTGTTATCATCCTCCTCTGAATATATACCAAAAAGTTTTACAGTGTCAAACAATACTGAATGCCAGAAAATTCTCATGGTGTTGCATTGCCAAATAATATTCCTTTTGTTCCATTCTGTTAGGTGCTACCTGAGATGGCAAGGGCAAATTAGGAAACTTAGTAATATCACAGATAAATGCTCCCTTTAAATATGGAAATGCATTCTACAGCTCCAAAAGTAAATTCTCAGATGAACAGGCATCATCCTGTGAAGTTTAATTAACTAGTGTTTGGGTTTGTTTGTTTTTTTAAAAACAGCAGCCTTTTTGGAATAGTCTATAGAAGCTCCTTCAGTTGGCCATTGAAATGTTCAAGGTCTAATTTTCTCTCTGAAGAAGACACACTGGTTTCTGAAAACTTAAATGGTCAAATCTTTTAGCATGAAACTATGAAAAAGTTGAACATATTTTCATTAATAAAATATCCTTTCCACATAACCCTTCTAATAGTCCACTAACTTAACTGGGGTATCAAGCTTATGGTTGATTTTTATCTTTAAGTAAATTTAACTCTGTCATCTAAGCCTTTAGCCATACTGCTAAAAAGAAAATCGCTGTCCAGTAAAGATTTTTCTTTAAGGACAAAATGCTGTCATAAAATGTCCATTGTTAGAATGACAAACATGAAGTGCTATTCTTCTTTATTGCTGCAGAGGGACAGACACCACTGCTTGATTGGGCTTGATGGCTCCTCTTGGAGATGTTTTCAGAGAAGCACACAAAAGAATCATAAAGCATGGTACCTAGATTACAAGCAGCAAAGAATTCATATTTTGACATGTGAGACACATGATTTCACCACCATGAACAATGCATTGTTATAAACTTCATAAAGAAGATAATTTTAAATAAACTCCACCCACAACAATAATTTTCTGTTTTCCTACTTTCTGTAAATTTCCTGAAACTTTCCTCAAAAGCAAGATGACAAAGCAGAGAGGCTGCATACCCTGAAGATGACCAACACCTTGGAGTTCTATTACATAAGAAGAGAAAGCATTCCAAAATCAAAGGCCATTGCTAGTAACCCAGTGCTCTAAATTCCCATCTGAAGAACATCAACACCACCTGAAAATCCAATCAACACAGCTCCTGAGTTTCAACAAGAACATAGCAAACAAACAGCTATGGCAGATCGGGGGGCACGCAGGTAATACACTGCTTAAAAAACCACATCACAAATGTAGTGCTGTGGCTCGATATATAAGCTAATCCTAAATGAACTTGGTGGAGTACCAGAGGTGGTGGGAGGGCCTAATATATCCTGTTTTCCAAAGAGTTACTGCAGAAACAGCCACTTCAAGACCCAGACTGTCTTTGCATGATTATATAGACCACACTTCATTTTTTCGTAAACATATGAAGCATATTTTTAAGCAGGAGCAGTTATTACAAATATGATGTAGATTTTAAGACTTTTATGTCACTGTAAATAAAGGTAGCAAAACTATCTCTTTTTAAGCCAGTGGGTATTTTAGCCCTCTTCAAATGTGGAGGTATGCAGACCTCATGGGATGATACTGAGAAGAAAAGGGGAATGATGTCTATCTCTTACTGAAACAGGATACATTTTCCCACCAGTGCAAGGATATTTGCCCATGTGTGAATCTGAACAGCTGAAGATCCAGTAAGACCAAAAACCCAAATAGTAACAGCCTATCACAGATTTCTTTGGGCAGATTGCCTTCTGGAATTCCTAGACCAAATACATGCAAAATTAAAGATTATTTTACTTACTCTCCTATTACACCAACATCCCTATTCTTGACTGTTTTTATGTATTAATAAACATAACCTTTCCCTAGAGCATTTTATTGGTAAGTCTCAAAGTGCTTTTCAGTACTTGTATTTAGTTAACTCTTTATTCTAAAAGACGATGAAGCACAGAATAAACTGATTTCTTTGATTTCTCCGGCAAGATACGCAAAGGGGAAGGAAAGAGAGTTGATTAAGAGACCGTAGTATTACAGGTACTACCCAAGTAGCAAGGTCTTTAACTTCAATATTGAAATAATTCTCTTTTCATTCATCCTTACCAGAAATCTTACACTTCCTGAAGGACCAATGAATGCTTTGTCAAATTGCTACCTAAAGACATGCAGTGTCTTTAGAAGAGTCCTACTTTTCTTGGGCAATAGTGGGAATGACAAATAGATTCACAACTGAGCAATAACGATCTAAAAAGAATTTGTTGCCGTGGTTTGTTTTCAGCAAGCCATGCAGCACGGTACTGAAAGCACACAGTATTTCATCACCTGATTTACAGAGTTGTAAAGAGTTACAGAATGAACTCTAGCATGTGTCTCATACTTTGAATCCTATAATATTTCAAAAGATGCCTCTTGCCCATGTTTATTGCTTCCCAGTGATCACAGATGAAGAATATCATAGTCGGAGAGACAGCTATTATTGTTAGCCCTGTAAATAAAGTCTGGAGTTTGAAAAGCAAGCTGTGTTCATCGTGATCATTTATCAGCAAGATTTTGACATTCACAACTTCATTAAATAACTCTGCCCGTGACATAAGACAGACCAATGTTCTTGTTATCCTGCAAGGCATCATCACTATCAGCATCACTGAAAGGGTAAGAAGCTTCCAAAAGAATGACTCTTATTAAAAGGAAAGTTCTAAAATTTAGTTATGAATACACACACAGAGTAGAATGATGAGGAAAAGATCATTTTAAGAAGCACAAAAAAGCCACCATCACCACTCTAAGCCTTGTTTAAAAAATACAGGCATTATTTAATCCTGTTCCTATTGTAAATAGTATACCCAAGGTCCCATTAGAACTTTTTTGTGACTTTATTGAAGACAGTTCCCACCCAAGGAGTTTACAGTCTAAGGTAGACCAAAGAATCCCATGAAAAAACTGTAGTTGTAACTAAAAATAACAGCATATATGATTCTCATATCTGTTTTAGATTTATAATAGCAGTCTGAAAGCCAAATTAAACCAAAAATTTCTTCAGAATATTTGAAAATGAGAACACCCTTTTGAAAATATTTATCTAATCTAATGTTTATCTAATCAAACATATTCCAAGATTAAACTGCCACTATTTTTAACTTCAAAAAAGCAAGAGGACACATGCAAGAGGATGTGCAATTGATACCCCTACTGAATTTCAAAGCCATTGGGAGGTATGGGAGGAAAGAAATGAAGTATACCTGTGTGGAACCTCTCCACATCCCATGTTGCTCATGAGATATAGAAATAGTTGGAGTCAACTTTTCAGAGAGAACTAGGTAAGGATACAATGAAAATTAGCTGCAATGAGACTTTAGCAGAAAATAAATCCATGATGACACCAAACATAAGTATAAATACTCCTGAAAAAAATTGTCATTTCTCCTGTGTCAAATGGAAGCTTTAGAGAAGAAGTTCAGCTTCTGTACCTGCAGAACTCTTCTAAATATCTTACCCAGGGTAACTGGGGCTAAGCACTTTACAGCATGCCACTCTTCAGTGACAGAGACTGTGGAGCTGCTCCAGAGTGAACCCAGCAACTGAACTAAATATTTGGGATCAGCTGAGAGGAACATATTTCCATGTGAAACACAGCCAGAGCAAACTGGCTTGTGCAATCTGCATTCAGCAAGAGACTCACTGCTGCTTCTCCAGCCTTCGTCTATGGTACCAGCCACCAAGAGGTGCATGTGCCTCAGTCTGGCATGCTGAGTATGGCTCCCTGGCTTGAGCCTACAGCAGAGTGCTGATACCTAATTCTCCCCATGTTCATCTAAGGATCCTGTATGCCAGACACAACTCTTCAGTGAATTTCATGCTCCATAACTCGTGTTTCCCAAAGGTTCATAGCCCTGGCAGATGGGACCTGCCATGCTGAAGTGCAGCAGAGTGTGAACTGGCAGCTCTGTGCTCAAAGAAACCCCAGCAGAATCCAAATTTTCCTCTGCTAACAGCCTAACCCTTCTCCATCAAGTGACCTTGCACACATGAACCATGCACAAGCACAGCAAGGTGCACGTTTTTGAGTACATGAGGTGTTCGATGTTGAATGAGAGCTAAGTGGAGATATCTGCCAAAATTCAAAATTCCATTTAGAAGAAAACTCAAAATCGTGGAACTATAAAATAATGCCAGTAGAAAAGGCCTAATGGAGGTCATCTGGTTCTAGCTGGGGCAACTTTGAAGTTATAGCAGGTTGCTCAGGGTGTTTTCCAGTCACATTATGCATGTCTGCAAGAATGGAGATTCCACAAGCTCACTGTGTAACCTGTCCTCCTGTTTGACTGCCTTTAAGGCAAAGAACTTGTTCTTTATGCCTGGCAGTGATTTGCATCCATTGTTTCTCATTCTGTCACTGCACACCTCTGAGTCAGTCCTTCACCATGGTGTATCTGAAGTCAGAAAGCAGTTTTGCTCTCTGCAGATGGCCAGGGATAAGATCTGACTTGGAAAAGATTTTTAGACTTAACTCAGAATTTTGGTCAAAGAGGTTTATTTAGAACCCCCCAGTGACTAAAGTATAATCTGCAGCTTTCATTTGACAAACTACTGAATGCTACAATCATTTTTCTTTGTAAAATAGGCTACTGGCAAATATATTTCTTTTTTTTAATTGTGCACAACTTGAGAAGTGGTGTTAAAAGACATTTTTAAGCATTCTTGAAAAAAATCCACTAAATCAGCTTCATGTCACATCATACGTGTTCAGAACATCTGCATGGTGAGGAGGGGCTCACAGCAGCTCTGTCACAATTTACATTGCAACTTAATACTACCAGAAAAGGTTCATCTAGAATGATTACCTCACTAATGAACCAGATGTGGTGAGCTGTACATAATGGAGGGGGTAGCACAGGCTGGAAAGGGGTAAGAGCTCCTTTTTCTGGACTCACACTCTCAAAAGAAGCATGTGCTTCTTCTCCAAATCATGAATTATTAAATGCCAAAAGAGAGGCATTGGTATCATCACCGGCCACATGAATATGCTTTGTGACAAGAAATAAGCAAAACTATAACTCCAGACGATTTTTGAAATTGCATTCTCTCTACGGTCTGAATTACATTCCTCTCCGCAGGCTGGAGAGAGAGGAATGGGATATAAGTCACGTGCCAACATATTTAATATAATTTGTTTTATTCTGATAGGTAAGGTATTGGCACAGGTAATTTTCAGATCAATTTTCTTCCAACACAAATTTCAGTACAAACCTGCAGTAATTCTGTTTCAGTAACTGGCATTGTGCTAGTGGAGAACAGCTGTTATTTAGTGAGGACTCGGACGTTTATCTAGTTACATATTCACAGTTCACCCAGCTGGGTCACGAGTGCAAACCAGAGTGTCTGACAGAAAACCTACAGGGTGCTAAGGCTTTGCCCCAAAGAAACAGTGGAGAAAATATATTCCAGAAGGGTCAAGAGAGAAGAGAAAAAAGATAAGGAAACAATCACATATATAAAGTGGATGTTTAAATCTTTTTCCTCCTGGAAATGTAAAATGACAGTTCGGGTGAATGGCTCTCATATGATGCTGTCACCCTTCATTCTGCAAGTCTGGCTGAATGACGTCTAACAGAAAGCTCTTTTCACCTCACCTTCAGGGATTAGATTCTTGGAGCATACTTAGGTAACTTTGAGATAAATGTTCGAGGCATTCAAATCTGTAAAGCAAGGAATAGTCTAACTGACAAATGCCTCGTGGTTCATTCCTGTATACAGCTAATGCACTGTAGTGTATAGTAACAACTATTGGTTTGTACAACCTCATGATATCAGTAGGGAGTAAATCATTGTTCTTTCTTTCCAGTAAGAAAACGTAGAAATGAAAAGCATTATATTTAATATACTGTCATTTACAATGTTATCTGTGTACAGCCCATCCCTAATATCTATGACCACCATTAAGCATCTTCCCCAGTACAGTTTTCAGGACTGGGCTCCTTTGTGGCAAGGTCCTTGGCAGAAAGATTGTATTATAGGTTCAGTGTTAAGTAGAATAATCTATTTTTGCTTGTTGGAAGTTCTGTTAATTTAGGAAGTAATTGTGCTTCCACTTTGCATTGAACCACATTATTTTTAAAAGCCCTACTAATCACACCTGCTCAATGTGTGCTAGGTCAACTTTTTGTTATGCATCCTGACCACATCTATGCTATTCAGATGAACATTGGAAAGGCAAAGCAAAGCAATGCAGCACGACCCAGAGACACCAAACCAAAGCTAAAAGATCTAAACCTGATCTGAGTCTGTGCACTCTAATTGCATTAGCAGGACTTTATGATCTCCTAACTAACTCACACAGCTGTGCTTCTTCAAGTGCTTGGGCTGTTCTCCACATACACTGTGTGGTGATCCCTGACCTGATGAGTTCACGGGCTGTAAAAACAAAGTCATAAATAGAAAATGGGAAGAAAAGGAGGCAACGTCAAGTCCATGAAGCCTGACATGAGCACATCAGCATATGCTAGACCACAAGGACTAATAACAGGAGTGAAATGACCAGGGTAATAGCAGGCACAGGTTTTGCTTGGCTCATGCAGTTTGTTGGGATTTGTGATTACTTTCTGTATTGCTTGCTAGGCAAAGGACACTGCTAGGCTGCAGAGGTAGTGAGAGTATTAAAAAGTAACTTAAGCTAACACAAGGAGTACTACTAAGCAGTATCATCACTTGATAATAAAAAGTTGTCTCTCTGTCCTACATATAACTATTCTGCAAAACTACTGAAGATATTTATTTCCATACTAGTCACATTCTTCAGTAAAAATATTATTTATTTAAGCCTCTTTAGCACAATGAAAAGCAGAAGTTGCAGATGGGTGCACAGACAATCCTTCAAAAGGTCAGACTAGTCAAGGCTAGCATCTCAAGGAGGAGGATAGTTGGATTCCATGGCAGGAATGTAAATATATCAGTTACCTGATGTAAGTTAAGCAGTAGTTCAGCAAATTTTAATCTCAGTAGTGTCTAAATGCTGCAATTTCATTCCTACAGCAAGAACAAGCATTCAAGTCCCTGTGTTGATGAGCCTTGGTACCTGCTATTAGTAAAAGTACTAATATTGTACAAGATAGGTGTGTATGCCAGGAGCCACTCTCTAACATCAAAATGAAGTTTTATTTTGTTTATTTGTTTGCTTCTCCAGAAATACCTCTATGTGTTTTATAGCTATTATGGTACTAAGATTATTACTTCATAATAAAATTGATGTATTATCTTGAAATTTAGGACATGTGATGGCTGGTGAAAAAGCTTTGCAAAGGTCTTAAAATTCCACTACTCTAAAAACCTCAGAATTATGGAAATGTTCTAAATGGAGGTTCTTTGAAAGGCTAGGTATAGAGAAATGCACTGAGTGCACGAGAAAGGTCTTTTTCCAGCCAGCAGAGTGAGACTGAAAGCCTAATTTATCACTCACATTAATAGGGTAGATTAGCATGCTATGTGGCATACATTTCTCAGACCCAGAAAGTCACCGTAAATTATTAAGACAGCCACTCAGGTAAGTCAGCTAATGTATATGGACATAACTATATGAGGGAAGAGGAGGATGGCTCCCTTCTGAGCACAGTGCCAGCCTGGGGAGAGGGGGCACACACACACAGAAGCATGACCTTGCCAAACTGAGCCTCCTTCCCCAAATCCCAAGGGAAGAGGGAAGATCACAGTGCAGGACTACCCTGGCTCTGCCAGCCATCATTGCTGGTGATAGCTGTGGTAATTTCCTGAGCTACACAAGGCTCCTTGCCAGCAAAGGAACAGGGAAGGGGATTTGGAGTCAGCTCTCCTCAGTTTCATGCAATAAGTGGAAATGGAAAGAGAAGATACACTCAGAAGAAAAAAGGGTATAGAAAGCTCTTGGCAATTATAATCTTCCAAACTGATATCCAGTGCCCATGAGAATTCTTTATCTTGCTTCAGAGATATTATTCCACCATACTAGCAATGTTGCTTAAAGTATACCTCTAAATATTATAAACCTATTTACATCATGTACAATCCATCTACTGGTTATCTGTCAAAAATTATTGAATATTTTTTGAACTACAATTATTTTTTGTTACTTCCAAGTAAAACTTTTCTTGCACTTTTTTTTTCCCTGAGCTACTTTACTAAAGATAACATGTCTTTCTTTTCTGCTTGGTGATCCAAAATATTGGGTAATTACAGAAAACACAGTATAAGCCTCAGACGAGCGTTCAAAGGGAGGATAGTATCGCTCAAAAATAAAAGAATTTACTAAACGTTGCACAAAACATTTTAGGCAGATTAGCAAAGAGTTTTGCCTAAACCCAGTCTGCAAGTTTGGGCAAATGACCACTGAAAAGATTTTGCCTGCATCTGTGTCTTGTATTCTGTAAAACCTATCTACACTTCTTCCCAACAACTATATTTGCACATGTTTACTGGATTTACACCGCAGCTGCTTATGAAAGCCCTATCCTGCAATCTGATCCCAGCAGCTGACATGTAGGCTCCTCCTGCTGTGTTAATGCTACACAACAAGGAGACTTCTTCTGCATTAAATCGCATAACCAAAACACCCGTTTTTGCTTATACTTCAGGAGAGGTCTTGGACTGGGATAACAACTGCTGACTCCCTGTAACCTTGGGCAGATTGCCTCACCCTTGCATGGCTCATTTTAATCTTCTGTTCAACATGAATAATAATGCTGGAAAGCCCTTTTATGTCTTTGGATGAAAGACTTAATATAGTACAAAGTATTTTTATTTAATATCAGAATATAGCTTTCACAGTAACATCTTATATGGAGTGGAAAATGATGATCTTATATAATCTGTTGTATACGGACACTGACAGCTTATCCTTGAGGGTCTGGCAAGAAATAACTATGAGAAGGTAATGGCTGTGAAGAATATTTTTCTCTGTCCATGACACATCCCCTAGGACACAAAGGTCTCAGCAATTAGTTTTGTTCCTCTTTTGAGAAAAACACATTAAGCAGTACCAGAGTAATCCTGTAGTCACTTGGGGAAATGCACCCAAATCCCAACTGCTGTTCTGTATGGGCAGAATCTTTTCTCATTCCAGGCCCTAGTGGCCATATGAGCCCCTTCCAAGATAAGCATAATGAATGTGCCAGTAAATAGGCACCATTTTATGTAAATTTCCTCAAAGCCACAGAAAATTAATTCTGGTTGTATTTTGAACACAATCCAAGCAAGAGCTCAGACCCAAACTCAAATTTAAGCAGTACATCAGTGCAAGTCTACTCCCATTGACACACCCAGGGCAGCTCCTGGCTGTGGGTAGGGTGGAAGCTGTGCTCCCTCCACCTGGATAGGAGATGCAGACAGTCTGGCCCATACACCTCTGGATATCATGTGGCTATGCAGGAAGCATATGGGAAGGGCCTTATGAGGTATGTCATAAAAGCAGAAGGAGTTTATACCCTGTGAGCTTTACATAGTCGTTTAAAAGCACATATGTTTGCAAAGCACCAACCTACCAGCATCCTCCTTCATAGAGCATATGTTTGGGGCCAAGAAATTCTCCATATCTAGACCGCCACCTAATGCTTAGGGAAGCAAGCCCTAAGTCAGACTCCATCAGCATGGAGCGTGTTGAAGGGAGCTCAGGCTGGAAACCCCAACTGAACGTTTATGGAAATGCTTCACCCTGCTTTTGGCAGAAAACAGAGCAAGTCATAGATGGGTACCAAGCAAATATTTGCAGGCTAGGGGCTTTAATCAGTTTGTTTGAGCCTTCCAAGTCCTCCCTTCAGAATATGTCTCTAAAGAGAAGACAGTTTAACACAGAAGACAGAATAATCTCTGGGAATTTGATGTATAAAAAGCAGGCCTGAAGACAACAAAAGTATAAAGAATGTACAACAGAGTGCAAACCCTTCTAAACTAATGACACTGCAAACACTTTCAAGCTGAGACTGTGCTCATCTAGTATATTTCTGGATATATTGAAGTGTCTTGGTGAAAAAAAAAATAGCATGCAAAAAAAAATCAGCATTTCTGAAAGCATTTTTCTCTAATTTTATAATTAGAAATTGAGATAGAATAATGGAAAGCCAGTTAAGAGATGTGTTAATTTAGAAAAAGGCAACAGAATATTAGAAAAACAAGTCTGGTTTTATCTGTTTTTTCAGTGGTGGTTTCGGTACTATTTTGGTTATTCAATTTTCACCATGAGATGACCAAGTCAATAAACTATGTGGGTCACATGGTCTCTCACATGGGAGACCTGATAAATGAACAACTAGAAGAATTTAAGTTCAATGTCAGCTTCTCCATTAAGGAAATATTCAAAGTATCAGAATGCAAAAATACTGAAAGATGACTCGGAAGTATAGCGACACAGCTGGTGTTCCACCTTAGGAAATGTGTATCTACTCAAATGGAGAAGAGATAGTAAATAAATATTACCTGTAAATAAATCTCTAGCAAATGCTTCTGTAAAGCAAACAAACCTTTCCAACACAGTAAATACAGATGTTTATTTGCATGCTGCTGAAGCCAAAAATCTTGAATAATTTTGGCCATTAGAGTGTACTTACTCTGCTTCTATTTGTCCTTTCCTTTAAATAGAAATCTAATACTCCATTCTCCCTCGAAGGCTTATTAGAAGATAAAATGCCAAAGGATAAAACAAACACAAATTAAGTGGTGTTAAGAATCCCAAGAGAAGAGTAATTCAGTTTACATTTTGGGGGGTTTTAATTGCTGGTAAATTACACTTCTGAAATCATGTTCAGAGGATAAAATGATTTCTGCACTGCTTTGTAAACCATTTTCACAATTTTCAGGCATGAAGCCAACTGACTACAATGACATATAGAAGTAGAGAGCTCATAGGATCTGCACTCCCCATACATTCATTGGCATAAAGAAAAGTTCAAAGCACGCAGTATATTCGTTAAGAGAAAAAAAAACTTGCTTCTTATCTTCTTGCTCATTATCTACTCAGTTAGACACCAGTTTCCAAGCAAGAAAAAAAATCATGATAAACTGATGATAAGCAAAAAGAATCAAAGAAATTAAATGAAAACTTGACCATACCTGACCACATAACTTATAAATAAAATTTTAAAAAAATTTTTTTTAAAAAATCAACTGTTATTGTTGCTTGTGTAGCCCCATCTCTAATGTGAAAATACGGCAAAGTATGTAGTTAGTGAATGGCAATTTTCCAGGACACAGCCCTGTTTTCTTTCTTAACTTCACTCATAACTGACACCTGACATTTTAGAACAGGGCTTCACTGCTGCTAAGGTCAGCCTTCAAGTACCAAACACCCACAGTGGAGTACAGATATTTTATTAAAACCCAAACAAACCACAACATGTAATGGCTACAAAAGCTGGCAGTGAGAGAGATGGAGTTATTTATAAGTTTGGTAGCTCATGTGATGAGCAAATAATAGTGATGGAAGGAAAATAAATACTTTGGTATTCAAAAATTTGGGTTAATCTTTAAGTATCTGTGCGTCTGCCTGTGTATTGCAGTACCTTAATTATGGATTGGGATGCACTGAATATTAATAGAGGTCAAGAAAATCTTTCACCGTGCTTAATGTTCTTAGCTCTTAAGGGCCTAACTCTAATCCTTTGAGACATAAATGTCCTAAATGAGGACTGTTTCTCAAAGATCCATTCCCTCAGTCTTGGAAGTAAAATTCATACCAAGGTGGATCTTGTAGCAAGGTTTTGTCTTTAGTATTTTTCTTTATTATTGTTATACAGAATCAAACTATTGTTAGACAGCAGGACTCAATCATGTGAGTACTTTAAAATATCATGAGTCATCCCACTAACAGCAGTGAAATTAAATAAATCAAAGTCACAGGTGCTATGCTGAAAAGAGAGAGAGCTACAAGGTAAAAATGTGTTGTCCATGGGATCTGTCAAAGCTCCATTTCCACAGTTTCCGAGACATCCGGGGCTAGCAGCAAGGTGTTAGTGTTTTTAGGTTAACTTGTTTGCTCTCTTGACGTAGGCATTTGGCTCCCATGACCTCACTAACTTTGGTTGGTTCATAAACAATTGTTCAGCCAGCTTGCACACTTTCCACACACAGCCATTAAAAACAAGCAATGCAAACTTCCCCACCCGAAGAACAGCTTTTTTATTTTTTAATTATCTAAATCAAAGAAATCAGAAAAAAATATTAATACAGCGGGGGATTAAATTCATTGTCCTTTAACCATATAGGAATTCTTTTCATGCCAAAGCAGTGTTTTCTGATTTACTGGTATTATGAAGGGATAGCTATGTTTATGCTAATTTACAATGCACAGAAGAAAAGGTCTTTTGATCAGAGCTTTTTATTTTCATCACTTTGATTGACTGTCAGCCATACTAATTATCATAGAACCATTGATCCTCATTTGCTGCTAACTAGAAAATGTTGACACGTTTTCTATGGCATTATTTAGTATGCAAATTTAAGAAGAAATGGTGCTAGACCTAATAGGCGAAGTTTTCATGTCCACTTCATTTAAGGAAGTCAACAGCTATTTAAGAATAAAATAAAGTTCAACTGGGAAAAGTCCCTCAAAATAACATAGAGAGTAAAGAAATGGAACTATAGACAGTATAGAAATGCTTTCTATTTATTTTTGCTCATATTCTCTCTACACCTTTCTTGCTGAAATCCATTCCTTATCCAAATCCGACTCCTGAAGCAAAACTAAGAATAAAGTGAAAGTTCAGCATAACTTTTTCAAACATATCTTTGCTTTAAAAACCACGTTTAAAAATCCTGCTGTGTTTGATGCAAAAAGTGAGTTTTTCTCCTTTATGCACCAATCCAATATATTGAACAAAAGAAAAGTAACTACAGAAAAGGAACTAGAAACAATACTTATTCACGATTCAAATGGGTGCACTGTGGAGCTCTATCTAATATATTAATTAATAAATAATAAATTATAATAATAATACATCATAATAATAAATAATGCACATAATAATATTACATAATAATATATTAATTAATGAATAATAAATAATGAATTATCATATCTTTTAATCACTCTATTAAAAAGTTTGTGTAATCTCACAGAATCAACACAGTAAAACCCTGTTTGCTTCCTTGGCAGCTTCTTTATTATGATCAATACCCAAAAAAACAGGCACAGTTCCTGTTCAGGACCAACACCATTCAAACTTGTAAATGTGGCTTCAAACAATGGTAATTTTCTATTAAAATGTTCTCTAGTAACCACAAAAATCCTGCCTCAGCAGTCACCTAATCATCATTATAGCATTGTATAAGCACTGCATAGCTAAGAGCAGGACCTCACAAATTCCTGTGACCATGGGGTGCCCATGATGCTTCTGTAGCACTGAGAAACCACAGTAGTGTCATGAAAGATCTCGAGGGACAGCTGCATGCAGGTTCACTGCCATTCATTAGAAAAGTAAACACTGCTGGCAATAGAGTAGAATTCTTTTCTTAGAAGATGTAAAGCCACAAAAATATGGGGTTTTCTCCACCATTTTTTGCTGTCCCAGAAATGAAAGCCAGCAGCTGGTTGACTGACAAAGGCTATATGGCAATCTTTATGACCAGGAGCAGAAAGCTATTGCATATCTGGCCAAATGAATATTCTGGGGATGGACCTAGAGGTTTGCAGACAGTATCTCCCTCCCTCAAAAGTTTTCCTTGCATCTGGATACAAGGCCTTTTCCAGTATATTCTGTCCAAGCCAAAGTTATTGGTTTGAACCCCTGGTCATGAATGAGTAAGAAGACACAAGTCATATGAGTTGACACTGTGTAAAATCACTAAACTATACATGGTCTTTCTTTTTAAAAACCCTCATAGATCTAAAAATGACGTTTTCTCTTTTTGGAAATATACCTGAATTATTTGCCTTATGAGGGACAAATGATCCTTTGGGTGGGAGCACTTCTCTGATGCATCCTACAGCCCATGCTTCCCCTCAAAGTTGCAAAAGTTTAGGAGCCACAATTGCATCCCTGTTTGGTCAGCAGCCCTCGCTGTCCTTACCCTTCTCTTTCAATTCAGAGAGAAGACAGATGCTAATTTTCAGTTGCGTATTGTAATCTGCTTTTAACAATATTAATGGAAACAACTCGTATTACCAGGATGTTTTATCAAATTATATTCTTCCCTCAAAGAGAAACATTTTTTCTGATACCTTTGAAATCAGCTTTAAAAATGATTCTTTATGATTACT
Organism: Pachycephala philippinensis; assembly: GCA_013397055.1. Classification (NCBI taxonomy): domain Eukaryota; kingdom Metazoa; phylum Chordata; class Aves; order Passeriformes; genus Pachycephala; species Pachycephala philippinensis. Next base: position 248,899 of record VWZT01006501.1, read on the forward strand.
GTCAACACTGAAATGCCTCATGTGGGTCTACGACTATACTAGCTTTGAAATCTGGATTTTTTTCTTGATTCCTACTACTCCCTTCAAATAATTTTCTTCAAAAGCGGTAGAGGCTTTTTTAAAGTCAATGGGAAAAATAATGTAGAAGTGGATTTCTTCTCCTCCTTGTATTTTAGAATATCCTCATTTTCTGTTCTCAGGTAAGAAGCCCCACAAAATCATAAAATTAACCTGAGACCACAATCACTTTTACTCCATATTTAATTTAAAAAGGGCTGTTTCTTTCCTTTTAGTGGGTGAAAATCTTTTTAAAAAACCAAATGAAAATAGGCAGATATAACAAAGTTTGTTGTGCCTTAACCTTGAGGTATCTAGGGTTTTGAAATAAAACATTTTTGTGGTTACAAGAGTTGACTTGATATTGCATGCAAGTCTGAATGTAAATATTACAGGTAAAAATAGCCTGTAAAATTTCTTGTAGCTGTGAAGCTGGATTTGCCAGTGGTCTGTATTTATACAGTTAAATTTTCAGAAACCAATATGGTTCAGCCAAGGAAACTAAGGGACAGAGAATGGGATGAGGCACAAGAACAAGAAAAAGTCAACTTGTAGCTTAAACCTGTGAAAATGCCACATCCTTAATCAACGTTTTATTCAACCTCTTTATTCAGAATTGTAAATGATTCTTTTGATATAATTAATCACATTAATTGTAGAAGTTTTGCTACAGTAGCACAGAGGTGCCCCAAATGAGGAGCATCACCCCATAGTGCTTCTCTGTGTGTAGCAACATACCAAAATCAGCTCCTGTGCCACCCAGTCTGTCATCTAATCTGGTAATTAAAGCACAGGAAAGAGGATATTGTCCCTATGTTAGCAAGGAAAGCAGAGGGAATATATGGAGATTTTGCAGGAGGAGATGCAGGAATTTATCCCAATCTATATTTCTTTATACTACTCATTTCTTTAACAACAAAATCACTTTTAATCTCACCTACAGTGCAGAGACAGCCTGGCTACAGCAAACAAAGCTTAACTGGAGCCCAGCTTAGTGTAATTGTACTGGGTCTGTCTGGGATGGAGTCAGCCTCCCACAGCAGTCCTTGCAGGACTGTGCTTTGCATTCGTAGCTGAAAAGGGCTGGTAGCACATCAGTGTTTGGGTACTGCTGAGCAGCACTGGCACAACATCAGCACTGCCTCTGCAACATTCTGCTCCCCTCCTCCAGTAGGCTGGGGGTGGACAAGAGGTTCAGAGGAGACACAGCCAGGACAGCTGACCCATGCTGACCAAGGGGTCCATCCCATATAACACAATGCTCAGCAATAAGAGCTAAGAAAAAGGAGGAGGATGAGGGCATTAATTATTAAGGTGTTTGTCTTCTGAAGCAGTCACGACATGTACTGAGACCTTACTTCCCAGGAATTGGGTGGAATCACCTGCTGATGGAAAGTTGAGATTAAATCTTCACTAAATTGCCTTTATCTCAACCCATGAGGTTTTGATCTTATTTTTTCCCTCTGTCACATTGAGGAAGAGGAAAAGAAGTGAGAGAGCAGCTTAGTGGGCTAGCAGCCAGCCAAGGTCCACGCACAATAACACATATATACTCATAAAGTGTAATATAGACATCAGCTGAATAATGAAACTTTCCTCATCTTATCATCAGAGCTTATTTATGCTAGTATAGATAAATGATGGCAAAGTTTGATGAAGAATCTTCATTTTAGCAAATTATCCAATAAGAAATTTCTTTGAAGGTGGTTAGACTACAAAACTGCATTTAGTAGCCTGCACATACTTCATAGAGTAAAAATTTTAATTATAGAATGACCAATGTTGATTTGGAAGTCACTCAGTGACTCAGTGACAGCAGCTATAATCAGCTTCTGTTTAATTCCAACAGTCAGTTTTTAGTATTGACAGACATTTTAAACACAAAAGTGTTCTTTTGAACTGTTAAAATCGATTCCTGTTGAACTCTTAATGGACACATAAGGTGTTTATGAAGTAAAGTAAATATTATATTTCTCTATCAAGCTACAATAGTATTTGTTCAAATACCTTTGTTCTTAGTCACACACTGTAAGTAACGTGATACTATTGATGCAATTTCTCATTTAGGAACATTGGGCATAGGCAGATTTCATATCCTTAAATAGCAGATTTTTTTAAGCAGTTTGTGCCAAATAATACAGTCCTTATAGCCAACCTTGCTGGTTCTAGAAGGGACTTGACAAATAATTTTGCAGGTACATTTCACTGCTACAGACATAACTTTCTCCCATCTTTAAGTATGTCTAACAGCTCAAATGTGTGATTTACTTTCATATTCTTTATGCCTTTATACTTTTTTCTGACATCAAGATGTCTGAATAGGCTATTTAATCCCTTCAGAATCCTTCAGAGAAACCTTGGCATTGCCTGTGAAGAGGCTGTATTTTATGTAATGTGTTTTACTCATGCAGAAGGAAAGGCACAGTGAACTTGCAGTGTTCATTGCTGCAGCAACTAACCCCCTTCTTCCTGTGGGTTACCTGTTCTTTCCCTTCCTAACTCTGACCTTTCACATGCCATCAACCTTGATCACACTCCTTATTGTTAATATTTATTTTTGCAAAATTGTTACAAAGGAAAAATTATCAGGAATATTATATGTGAAGTCTTTAAAGATATTTAAACACCATTACGGATAGAAAGAGATAAGGTTCTACCCCACATGCTTGGGAATTAGGTGTAAAATTTCATAACCAAGAAAGAAGAGGAAGAATTCAGCTGAAGAACACATTTCCCCTGCCTGTTCTGCCCGGGCAGTATAGAAAATGACTGTGCTGCAGCCCTGCAGCTTCAAGGCCTGTGCCTCCCCTGCACTTGACAGGGAAAGAAAAGACAGAGTTATGGCATCTTGTACAGGCCATCTGCCTTTCAGCAGCACAACTGCACAGCCGATGGCCTCCACGCAGCTTGAGACTCCCAATGCTCTCCTGGCAGAGATACACTAAATCCACTCTCACAAGCTGCAAGCAGATCTAAGTCCACTGACTTGTTGCTGCTTTGGATTTGTGTTGGTCTGTGTGAGAGTATCAGCCTGATGTGACAATGGGTAGCATGGCAAGGATTAGCTGTAAAAAGTTGTAGCTGCCATTTGATTTTTCCAGCAAAACTGATATTCATCAAAAGTTGAGTTTTCTGACTAAGCTGTGACCTCCCCAAAAACTGGTGTTTTTTTAACATCAGATGCTGCATCACCTTAAACAATAGCAAATAATAGCCAGTATTAAATCATATTAATATTTATAAGACTGACATTTTTGAATTCTGAATACAGTTTATAATTTGTGAATACTTTTCAAAGTCAACTTTTTCAACCCCTCCTCATGTCTGGTACAATATCACTATTTATTTGGAACACATCTTCACCAAGAAATACCAACCAAAACCAGGGCTCTCACAAGACAGTCCCTGTATGAAGAGCCTCTACTCAGGGAGGTTCAGGCTAAATCAACAAAATTAACTGTGTATGGAAGTAGAAGGGGTGAACCAAGGAGGAATGGATTCAAACTAAAAGAGAGAAGGTTTAGATTAGACAATAGGAAAAATTTCTTTACTGTGAGGGTGGTGAGGCACTGGAACAGGTTGCCCAGAGAATTCGTGGATGCCCCATTCCTGGAAGTGCTCAAGGCCGGGCTGGATGGAGCTCTGGTCTAGTGGAAGGTATCTCTGCCCATGGCGGTAGGGTTTGAGCTTTAAGGTCCCTTCCAACCCAAAACATTCTATGATTCTGTGATGATTCCATGAACTCAGATTTGAGTAATGTCTTAGTAGTCTGAAATGTATATTCTCCTAAAGAGAAAGCTCCTCTCTAAAAATAAGTCCTGAATATCACACAGCCTGAGCTGGAATCACAAAATGGAATTCCATTATCTTTCACATGTAAGCAGACACATGGAGTCAGTTCAGTCTCTTGCTTTGCTTCTTCATAGTGTTCTTATATGGAAGTCAACATCCCTTTTCTACATAGGCATTTCCACATTTCTTAGCACGAAAGTGTTTAAGGGGTTGTCTCTGCCCACAGCTCATTTCTTGCCCCTCTGCTGCAGTTTGTCATCTGCTGAGTTTTGACAGGACAGCTGTTTATGGACTATCCCACAAACAGGGTCACAAAATTCAGCCAGAGCAAATCCAACCTTGTTTTAACAACTGCAACAAGGAAGTGGTTCAGGAGAGACATACAAAGTTGCAAATAAACTTTCTGAATAAACTCAAGGGCTGAGAGAGTTTCTAACCTGCTTTTACATATGCTGTTATTATCCTATAAATTGATAATACTCTATCTGAATCTCTGCATTTGACTCAAAGCATCAATTTCAGTATTTAACCTGAGTGATTTTCAGGATCATCTCCATGGCAGGGGTGGTATGGCTGCCTGTGTATTGCTTACAGATCCTGTCTGTGCTAATGAAATTGCTGTTTTACTGAATACTTCTGAATAGATAGAATTGACCAAGGTTACATCATCTCTCCCTAGCCAGGAATAAGAGAACGTCCATTGCTAGAAAGACCTATTTAAGTGGAAGCATCCCATAATAATGAGATACTTCAGAAAATCCCCCTTGGAGAGCTTCTTTGAAGGAATTGGGCTAGAAGGAGTGGAATTTCCTCAAAAGCAAAACAAGAAACCAGATGTATCGCTGGGTTTCAGAGGCCTCAAAGCGTGAACAACTTGAAAGGAACTGACATTCTCAATGTCACAGGAAAAGAAAGATGACAGCTCTGCTGCCTTTACACAAGCATCTACTGTAATTATCAGACCATGGATGAGGTAAAATGGCTACACAGAGGAATGAGAGTTTCCTTTTACTCAGAAGAGAATAATAAGGGGACCAGCCACAGATCCCATCCATGACTCTCATTAATACTAATTATACTCAAAAGAAGGTGAAGAAAATAAGGAAAATACACAAGGATCTGCTTCTCTGTTCAAGTGTATACACTCCTTATATCAGTTAGAGAGGTTTCCCTTCCTCCCTGCTCAAAGGTTTTCTGTCTGGTCAGTTCAGCTTTCAGCTGTCCTTTGGCCAACTGATCTATAGACATTAAAATGACCACATTCCTGGGGCTCTGGGGGATGTTCAGAATGTCCTTCCTTTGGGGTTTTTGGCTTCAATCAGTGGCATGTTGCCAAAGTAAACCTCCCAGCTGTTCTCATTTACTTTAAGAAGGCACATTATCTCTTGGTCATAAAGAGATCTCAGGGCATGCAACCACTCTTCTTTTGGACATAAAAAACCCCAAAGCCATGACACAGAGTGCACTTAATCCACTTGAATTTTTAGTGAGCTAGTCCAAAGAAAAACAAGGGAAATTCTTGCAGCATGGACATGAGGACTTCAGCCAGTTTCACTCCAGAGTGCCGTGTCATCTACTGCAAGCACATCCTTACACATTTCCACAGCCAGATATCCTAGGACTGATTACAGAGGCTTTTATTTCAGCATTGGGGTAATGCTGGGGACAGTGTCTGACAAGCTTCACAAGACTCCAGAAAACATAAAAGCCTCCAGTGCAGCAGCTTGGCATGTGACAGCTGACAACATGGGCATGCAATTTCTTCTAATTTTTGCAGCTACTGTCTTTTAGTTTTAAATTTACCCATTTCAAAAATTTAATTGCCATGTTTATATCTCACTTGATTGAAATAACTCTCTACCATTTTAGATTTAATCATAATCTCCAAAATACACAAATTTCTATTAAAATACACATATTCTGAAGACTATCAGAGATTGACATGGAGTATTTGCTAAAACGACACAAGGGAGCTCTTCTGTGGACTAAGAAGAAAGAATGACTGAGACAATCCATCAACATAAATTTAAGCTGTATAAATATTTTTATCTTGCAAACTAATTTGCCAAGAATTAAGTGTTCTTCTGCACCAGCCATGACAGCACATTTAATTCAGAGTTTCGTGAGGTTAACTTCATTCATTTAAAATTTTTCTTTCAGAAACCGACAGCTAACTTGTTAAAGGAAATTTGATTAATCTCAAATAAGCTACTTTTTATTTCACTACAATGCAATATTAATGGGAACAACATAAAGGATAATGGAATTAAGAACTCAGTAACAGCTCAGACAACATCCCATTACATCAGACTAATTCCAGTGTGTTTCTGTAGTAATCTGTTCTGCACCACTCCAGTGTGCTTATGCAATCAGAGCAAAGAGCTGTTACCAAGGAAACCAATCAACCCAAGACCCCTCGTGTGTGGAAAATGCAGATATTTAACACCAAAAAATCCCATACAAAATAACTTCAAGTAGCAACCCAGACTGGACCTACCTCTGACATTTATAAGCTCATGCAAATCTGGCTATTGTTATAACCTTTCAGTTAATGATTTTACAATTGTGGACTGAATAAGAAAGTTTCTGTCAAAAAAAATTAAAAAGTGTAGGGGTCCAATAGACAGAAAAGTTTATGAAATGTTATTAATTATAAGAAAAATGCAAACAGCAGAATTGTTTCCCATGATTATTTCTCTATTGGTTTTATTAAGCCTATAGCTTAGAAACCTAGGTCTCCTCTGAATGTTGGTCAGAGGAATGATAATTCTATTGCATAACATGAACTAATACAAAGCCTTGCTATCGATGAACAGGTTAATCGTAAAGGAAAGGCTTGACTTTACCCCGTCATACCTTGTGGTAAGAAACTTCTTTCCACAGCTGCTAGTAAGCAGTTAACTACTTCACAAATGGTAATGACCAAATTCCTGAACTACATATTTATTGTAAATGGCTACAGGACTGGATACCATGTTAGCTGCATTCTCCAGCAATGTACAAGCCTGGATTCTACACAGAAGCAGAAATGCAAAGCCCCCTGTTCATCAGGGCTCCAGTTATTAAAATTACCAACTAATTTTGCTAATTTAGGTGGCTAACTTCAGATGCTCAGTAACAGCGACCATAGATGAAATTTAAATAAATGTTTTTAATTTTCAGTTTTCTCCTACACTAATTTAAAGATTGCTTTTGGAGAGATTGTCTGCAACAGTAGTGGCTAAAATTCAAAGCAGAGGTTTTCTAAGCTGTACAGCTCACATAACTGGAGATTTGAGAAAAACTTTGTGCTGAGAGAGAAATTGCTGCCCATAGACACTGAGAGTTCTTAAATGACAATTAAGTCCTCCAGATGTAATTTATGAAAGCAGGGGAATACTACTTAAAATATGTGTGTAGATAGCACAGAGCTACATTTTGTTGCAGTCCATTAGCTTTGTGGCACATAATGTTGAAAATGAGCTTGTATTTTAATACGCATTGTACAATTTACTGTCTCTAACAAGCACTGATACTATCTTATTGTAGGACTGTACCTGTAAAGGACACACTGTAGATAGAAAGATTAAATTGGAAATTAATTCCTTACTGAACAACAGACGGCCTAAAATGAAAAGATTTTGAACATATGGAACTAACAAATGCTAATCAAGCTTAACAAAAATTTGCATGCTTCAGGGGATTTAACAATAGCTCTAAATCATTTGTGTTACTAAATATGCACACACTGCTTTAGAGAGATCAAACCTTCCAGTTAACTTCATTTGTGCTAATAAAAGTCAGAAAAGTTACGGCTGTCCTGCTTCACTGATAGAAAGCAACATCAGAGTTAGGAGGCAGTCACACAAAGCCCCAGATCACCCTTATTTTTAACACTGCAGAAGTGAAATAGTTTTTACAGAGGTATCTGTCACTTTTAGGAGAGAGACATGATGTTAGGAAACTGATCCATGTTTCTCGAACAGCTTAACTGAAGCCAATGTTGTATATGATAATGTTTTATAATTGTTAAATTTAGTGTAGATAAATACAAAGGGAGCATCTATCTTAACGTTTCCTTGAAGCTATGTTAACCCTAACTGCTTATCTACTGTCTTCGTCACCTCTGAGAGCTTAAGTGGTTACCTGGCAGTAAAAGATGAATAAAACCCATTTTGAGGACATAGTTGCTTTTATCTCAGTGAAAGAGCTGCAGCTCAATTTTACTTCATTCTGTTCTAGCATGTGTCATGAGCCAAACCCTGAAATAGATTAATCTGAAGTATTCTACTGCTTGCTCTTACAATAGGCTTTCAAAGCAGCAGCCCATCCCTCCTCCTGACCATGCTCCAACAATGTTTATTTTCAGGTTCCCTCACTCATGACCCAGACATTCTCTTGTGAAAGGAGTTCTGAACAGATAAGGAAGTCACCATGACTGGTTTTGCACCAGCTGAGTGAACATCTGCATCAGGAGCCCAACTACAATCTGCCATCTGAAAGAAATGAGGAAACTCAGGGTCTGGAGCCATAGGAAGGGGCTGCTGTGGGAGTATTTTTGCATGCTGGGAACTGGAGGGGGGGGGGGGGGGGGTGTTTTAGAAGTCAGGCAGAGTGCCCAGTGGAGAAAGTATGATTTGACACGGTCCGAAATCTCTGTCAGACAAAGCAAAAAATTTCTTTTCCTTTTAAAAACAATAATTTTGAGCATTTCTAGAGCATTGCTAAATATCTAGCATGGAATCTGTGTGAAGTACATTTGCCAGGCTCATTTGGATGTTCCTCTTCTTCTTGTGGCCAAATTCAGAGGAACTAACTGGTAGTTTGGGGGTTCAGCAGATAACTGTATTGTGTATCACAGGAATGTTAAATAAAGCACCTTTCCTTCTGGTGCACACAGTACTCCTTTTTTCCCTTCCTTTTTTGAGCTGAATAACTAATATGTTGCCATACAATAACTTGAACATCTCAGTTATTGTAATAGTCACTTGTTTTGTTAAAGCTGTAAATTTAATAACTTTTTTTTTTCCATTGGGAAAGATGACTGCACTGAGTTATATGCTGACTGTCTCCAGATTAGTTATGTGGAAGTTAACATGGCAAAAGTTCCCACCTTTGCAAGTTAGTCTGTGTTTGGAAAGTCAGATTTGGTGTTTTCTGGTGGCCACATCATCCCTGTTTTCTTTGAAGTTCACAGTGCAGGATTGTCTTCAGATGTCCAGGCTAGATGTGCAGTGAAGTGGCTTTGGTACCAGGCTGAGTAGGGGTAATGGCACAGAGCACAGCAGGGCCAAATTCACTGTGCTCTGAAGCAGACTATCCAAGAAGAAGAGTAAACTGTCTTTCATTGTGCAAGTGTGGCCTTTGTGTATTTTCCTTATTTATTTAGTTGTTTTGGGGTTTTTTTTGTAGTTAGTTAAATTGCTAGTTAACTGGTAGTTAATTTAGTTCAAGCACCTCAACACCGCAATGTAGAGTAGCTATGTGCATCCAGCAACAAAGTAGTTAACAAAGCTGTTTATGCTACTTAAGCTATAACAGAATTCAATACAGTCCCTTGTAGTTTAATCAGTACTTTGATGCTAGCACAAACTGTAGCAACAAATTTATTTCAGTAACAGAAGCAGATGAGTCCTGGCAGCATTGCAAGTAGCAAGTCTACTAAATAGTCTTTACCATATTTTATACTTATGCTCATTCTTTCATCCTTTTTCAAAGAAAAACCAAAGGCACCACTATTGTAGAAGACATCCTCAAACAGAAGTGAAACAGCAGAAACTAACTGCCTTGCATGTGTGCTCTAACAAGTCCATGTGTTCACAGAACACACCCTCTGAGCCACTGGGCAATTTTCATCTTATCCATCTCCTCACAACACAAGTAGGAACAGATTCTTGTCGGCAGTCAGACTCCAGGAACCCAAGTCACACTACGCAGTGCCTTATTACATGGAAAAAGATAACTAGTTAAGTGTGAAAATATTATCAAAAAAGCCTTTCCCTGTGTTAGCAGGAGCATAACTACTGCTGACCTGTGTTCAGTGAAGGTGTTAATGGAAGACATAACTACAGGATGTTTTTTGATCTTACTATGTTTAATAGCACACACATTTTGGTCTTAGGCAAAGAGAAGAGTGTTAGTTTCCAGCATGTTGGAAGGGCAGAAAATTCTCTTCTTTTTTTTCTCTTCTTTTCACAGAAAAAGCCTTCTCCAGCCAGAAATATCATTGAGATATTTTACAGCAATGCTTACAAAACAAAAGCAAATATTTCTTTCATATTAATGATCATTAACTCACTAAACCCTAGTTTAATAAACTACGATTTATTAAAAGAAGAAGACGAAGACTGGCTAAAGAGGAAGTTTCAAATAAAATGCCTAGTCATTAATACATTCGTTCTTCTGTGACCAACTGGATTATTAAATGCACTGAAATCATTAACTGACTTGTAAATTAAGTTCTGAGGCTTTTGAAAGCAGGCTTGACAGATGTTTCTACTTTGAGTAAATGCTAGAGTTGAAATCATAGATAAGCCAATACACATTAAGAATGGCTACACAATATATACACTTCTAATAAGGAGAGATTGATTCACAAAAAAAGATTGGAAGTGTTGTTTACTTCCTATCCACCAAAACTTAAGACCAAAATTTAAGATTTTTTATGTATGACTAAATGCAGCACTCAGTAACAGGCACTGATCACTGCTGAACTGGTAAAGGCTCATTTATTTAGAGTTGAATTCAGATGGATAAATGTTTATACGGCTTACTGAGTTATAGACCAAAATAGCGACCAAGCAATTGTAAAAGTGTCATCAGAGAGCCACAGTGCAAGACTTGCTTTATGTATGAAATACCAGTAATTGCTGTAATACGTACTAGCCTTATATGGAAGAACCAGTATATTTTGATAGCTGTATTTGAGCTATGATTCCTACCAGTTGGTCAAAATCTTGAGCAAATAATGCTCAGTGGCATTTTTTAAAATATAAAAATCTCAGTCATAAAAACTGATTATGATTTAATGCAGAAAATCAACAGAAATTAAAGACAGATAATGAATTCCTGTGTATTTGAAGGAGGATTTTAATACACACCTGTTCATTACAAGGACTAATGGTGGCTATAGCAACACACAGGGAAAACAGGATTTTACTGTTATCAGGGTAGTAAATATTTCTGTTGGGATTTGAAAGAAATTGCATTAAATAACTTAAAAAATAAAATTTATTTATGTCAGCTTTTACATTAATCTAGGCAGAATAAGCAAGCGGATGTGCTTGCTAATAGCCTTTTCGGGCTTAAGTATTCACTCAGGAATTTACATTTTGTTTTTATCATTCTAGGAAAGTTTTCTTCAGCATTAGCCTAGTTTTTACACTGCATTGGTTCAAAATGTTAAGTCAAATTAATAAAAAAAGTAATAGGTTTAGAATATTTTGTCCATATGGATTTTTCCACTCTCATATCAAGGTATGCAATCTGCATGCAGTTTACATAAACTAGACTTCCACTCTTAATTGGTAAAGGAAAGACAAATCCCTACAACCTTTAAAAATTATGAACTGCATTTTCAAGAGACCAAGATCCACTTTGCCTTATGTTGGTTCTGCATAAGCAAATGAAGATTGGTGGTCTTTTCACATTAAGTCTTGAGATTGCCTTTTTTTTAATATGCTCTTATTTTTTAATGTGGATCCTAATTTATATAACAACCACTTTAGTCAACACTGAGATAAAAGTGATTAACCCAAATATCTACACACATATGCATATATATGAAAGATATGAAAAGACCTGAGCAATCAGGTGGAAATAAAAGATGCATCCAAATTCCCTGAAGCTTGTTTTGAGTTAGGAAAATGTGAAAACTTGTTCTTAGTGAGGACTTCTCTAATTTAGAAATGCAGTCATGGTACTTAACTGGCTGCTGCCAGTTCTGATTCGGGTCTTTGTTTTGACCAGGAAGCAAAGAGCTGAAGCATCACTGGAGTCAGCAAAAGACTCCAGAAACAGAAATCAAATGATTCAGCATTTAATAGCAGATGACTGCTAAGCCATTGCATATCTGAATGAGAAGGCAAGTTATAGTTTATATAGATGAGAAATAGGAATATTTTTTATGCAGTGGAATAAACTGTTTCTTTTGGCACAGTACAGTGTGCAATTAACTAATAAAAAGTGGAGAAATCACAGTGAGACCAGTCTGACTTTTATAACGAGAAGGAATAAATGCTATTTACCCATTCTCTTTGCAATATACAAATAATAAACTGACAGTCTCTGAAAGCCTATAATTGCACCAGCAAAAGAATCTAATTTAGCCATAATATCAGGGTTGCCTATGCAATGACACTAAAACCTTCTTTACAATACCAGTATTTTGTTTTCACCACTTACCATGAGCAATCATGACCTTGTGTCAGAGGACTGCTTAGCGTCAAGGATCTTTTTCATCTCTGGCTTCTTTGCAACAGCCCTAATAATTCCTGCACTGCTAATTGCCACGTGCACACCTGTCCACTTGGAACTCTATTAAGAATACTGGGTTTGTTTCATAAGCAATTGCAAATTAGTAATGATTCTGGCTACTGTCAACCTGGGTGGCTTCAAACCAAGAACCAAAATAAAGTGAAAACCTTGACCTCCTTCCATTATGTAGGGCCGCTAAATTAAACTTAATCCATTATCTGTGGAGCTACATGGCAGCTGCTGGGATAACATCCAAGTTACACAAGTCCTGGAAGTATGACAGCATAAGGGAACTGCAAGAAACAGCCGACTGTACTCAAAACTCACATCCTGACTCTGGCATTATAAGTACTGACAAGGAAGAATTTCCCCTGTTGAAAAGAGGCAATTTCTAGCGGCAGAAAAAGAGAGGAAGAAAGAAGAGAGTGGTATTTCTGCATTTCTTTTAACACATTGTGACTAATCCAGCTATATGACACAACTGTCCAACAAAGGAAATAAGATAGAAGGATACATTTTTTTTCATTGTGTTGCACGGGGATTTAATTATACGACTCCCATAAATGTTAATGGGAATCACATGATCCCATCCTTGCATGGTGCAATTAAAATGCACCCAAGAATATCAATCATTTCTCAGACCAGAAAAAGGTAGCTTGACATAGCTAAATGCTGAGATTGAAAAAGGGTGTGCAGAGCAGAGAGAACATTGGATGTGAAGGCTGATTTGGGAACAGACCCAGAAGGATATGAGAAACTCAAATTCTGTCATAATCTATAAAGGGCTGAGATGAGAACAAAAAAGAAAGAGACAACATATTGTTTACAGATAAGGAATGCTGGTGCTAACAGACTCTGCAGATACAAATTCAATTTGGTTTAAGAATATTATAGCTAGGAGAATAGTTACAGTGGAAATAGAAAGCGGGATCCTGAAGCCTGTAATCCTTAGACTTTCCCTGGTTTACCCCACATAAAAGGGTATTGTATTTGAAAAAAATAGCTTGGCCTTGGACACTAACAGCAGCTGGTAAATGAATGCATGGCATATTGGGGGGTATGAATGTCCAAAACTGAACTTCTGAGTCCTCAAGCAGAAGCCTGCTCTCTCTAGCAGCAACTGCTACAAGCTGGGAGGAAATTTCAGTAACACCTGGGCTAAACAGAACTGGCATGTCCTGAATCCTCCTGTTAATAAGGAGACATGAGACAGAGTCACCAATTAACAGGCTGGTTGCACCTTGTGCTTCTGCACAGAGACTATATAGACAGGGAAATTGAGGTTTTGGGCTCTGGATAAAACAGCTGCTGCCAGAAAGGGTTGCTGAACAGAGGAGGTGGTCTCAGAAAGAAGAATCATATAATCATAGAATGTTTTGGATTGGAAGGAACCTAAAAGATCATGTAGTTCCACCCCCCACCCCTTCCATTGGCAAGGACATCTTCCAGCCTGGAAAACAGTTTAAAATCTTGGCTGGAGGAGAGATCCAGGAAGTCAGGGAAGATCCTAGAGATTTGCTTCAAGGTGATGGATGCTATGGGCTGCTTAAGGACCTTGGCTGGGGATGCTGGGAGATGGGTGACTGCAAGCAGTAATACAACATGAACCAGAATGACCTTCCTTCCCAGGGCAGCAGTGGGGAATTCCTCTTTGGGGAATCCAAGACCAAGGAAAGCAAGGGTGTCAGCTAACCAGGCAGGGTAAAAGCTCTGCTCTCCTCGGCTTTTGAATAAGTCCCTGCATACAGGTCCCCTAGCAGTTGCTATTTATTCTGTTTCATCCAGAACAGGCTACTGCACATTTTGAATCCCATGTTAATAACATTTCAGTGTTTGCTTCAGCTATGCTGCCCTCTAGTATTCAGTTTAAAAGACAAGTTTTATTACACATTAATGGAAATTCTATTTGATTTCCGGTGATAAGTGCCTGTGTTTTTTGGTTAAAAGGATCTTGGATTTTATTCCACCTTATGACCCAAAAGTCCAAGGCCCTGCTGTGTATTGCCTGAAAGAAACAAATCACTGGAGCCAAAGCACTGTGAAATCAAAGACAGTGAAGACTTGAGATGGAAAACCACTTTTCTCAGCTTTCCAGTTTAAAAAAAAAAAAAAGAAGCCATATGAAAAAATATTTGTTATTACTTATCACAAAGGGATAACGCTAAAATTGTTGCTTTCTGTGAATTAGATAAAGAGCTTACAGACAACAGGTGTTATAAAAGCACTATATTAAAATTAACTATGAAATTTATTCCTTGGAAGTGATCCTTAGAAAAAACAGCTTAGACATTAAAGGAATGAACTCTGAAATAAACTTAGTACTATTTTTATTGTGATTCTGTAAAACATGCAAGAAGACATGCATTTCATTGTCATCTTAAAACCTAAAACTACATGGTAAAAAAAGTCCATAACAATACACGGCTTCAGAAATTATATTTATTCTACTCCTATATACAGTGAAAACCTGCTAAATAAAAGATGGACAAGGGGAGGCAGGAAAAGGAGTGGGTACACAGGATAATGAAAGTGAGGGATCTCCCTGAAGCTTGGCTTGATACCAAATAAACCTCTCCTAGTCACACTTATTGGAACCATTTGATTTGACACTACTGAATTAACATTTCAGTGGGCCAAAAATAAGTGCGTGGGATCTTCCGACCACTCCTAGAATCAGCCTGCTTTTTCCCAGCATCCACGAGCATTTATCTATATGAAGCAAGAGTATTCCAACAGGAAAAAGAAAATTGAGAGAGACTTATTCTACAGTGTAAGGGAGACCCAAATTCACGTCTACAATCTGCTCAGTTCTTTGACTTGGGAAACATATATGAACCATTTCTGCATCTACTGTAAGCCAAGCTGTTGAACACAGATCTCCAAAGTGTATCTGGATCACTCTACTATTACTGCTACTGGCTTTTCCTGCTGTTCAATGAGAATTTCTCTCTGAATTTAATAAAAAACCACTAGTAATTATTTTTTAAACAAACAGGTTAAGAAAATGCTCCAGCTTTTATGAAAACAGCATCTCAGATCAAAATCTTTTGAGAAGTGTTTTGTAACAAGGTTTATTAAAAAATTAATAACCATAGAACAGAATGGAGGATAATGTATACAAGGCAACCTAATGCAAGAGATCTTTTTTTTTTCCTTTTGTAGCTCTTAGCTCCCTTCCTGCAACAGAAAGAAAAGCAAATTGGGATAATTTGATCATTCTGTATTCTCTCCTTCCCTTGTCACAGTAGCCAAGGACCACCTGATGGCTCTTCAAGCAAACAAACAAACAAAACCCCCGCAAAAACAAAAACAACAACAAAAAAAAATGACCCAGTTCCATCAGGAACTAAGAAATTCTGTAAGGTGCTGAGTACTTTAACTTTCTATTGTGTTGACTAGGAGTTGATGGAATTCAGTGAAACACAGAACAAACAGAACAAATACCTACGAGCTTGGAAGTTCTACACAGAAAACTCTATCGTTTCATCTGACATGAAGCAGAATGCAAAACTTTGCATGGGGTAAAGCTTTTGTGAATCTCTGAGGAGGTGGCAATGTTGCCAACATCTGTCTGTGAAGGTGATCTGTTTTAACTTCCTCTGTTGCATCCCATAAAGACACCAAAATCTTTAACTGTGAGCATAATCCACCCTCACAGTCTCCAGCTATGGTTTTCAGTACAGGTAAAGGGTCTCCCTGGCTCCTGAAGATCACTACTTCTTTTTGGATTCATGAAGCACAATAGTGAGGATTTAATTCACCAGTCACAGCATTTGTATGACTAACAGAAACAAATGAGAATACAACAGAAAGAAGCAAAAGCTGTCAAACCATTATTAGTTTCATTGTACCACCACTGCATCCTATACTGGGGGAAAAAATGACAGCATCGCTCACAAGCACAGTACTGCTATCCTATCCCCAGACAACATTAAGAGCCACAAGGGGCGTTAGACAGTATCCCACTAATTAGGAGATGATGATTATTCAGGGCTTCATACATTTATAAAATAAAATTAAATTACTTCTTTATTTAAATGCTTGTTTGGGGTCAGGAATTACCCTAATGATATTAGGTAGGGATTACTTTTCCCCGCCTATTTTTCTTACCTCTGAAAAATACATGAACAGGTTGGATGGGGTTTTGAGCTACCTGGTCTAGTGGAAGGTGTCCCTGTCCATGGAAGGGGCTTAGAACTAGATGATCTTTACAGGTAGCTTCAAACCCAAAGAATTCTATGATTTTTAAAGTTGCCCCGAATCCACCTTTCTTGAAAATAATTGGCTATTTTCAACCACTGGCAGAGCTCTGCAAATATAGGTGATGATAAGGAAAGTATTTTGACCCCTATTTAGTCCAAAATGTATTCTCTATTTCCTGAGCATAAAGAAAAAAATATTTTTAGAAGTGCCAAGCCAGCAAAAAAAAGCAGAGTATTTACTGATACAGATATTGCATATTTTTCCTGAAGGTCATGAGATAAAATTGGAATCCATTTAAAATATCTTGTGCTTTGATTAGCCATTTTTCAGCCCTGCCTTCCTTCACACAGATTCATTAATATACCCCTAGAACTATCATTATCCCAATATTCAGAAGGCTTCTAATTTCAAATTAAATACATTCAGCATCATTGTTCCTTCAGCTGAAAAGAGACTGCAGGAGTACATGAATTACTTTTTCATAAATATTTTGCTGTGATAGCTGCCTGAAATGAGATGTTTCCCTAGTCCTTCTTACCAGAATACTGTGATTATTTCAGTAGAACTGTGAAGATTCTCCAAGATCAAACACCTCAACAAATGTTCAGCTAACCTGTCCTAGCTGCTGTTCCCCTTCCATAGCCCAAAATACACCACCATGGAGGCACCACTTCTTGGGCAAGTCAATCTTATCCATGCTGCTGTTCTCTCTTTCTGCACAGGAAGTCTTTCCTAACAGTGACTCCAGTTTGAAGATTTCTTGGTCCTCTTGGCCACTGAGTATAAGTGATTACTTTTTGTCTTAAAATAGCCATTTGGAAGAGAGTTATTTGTCTTCTCTTTGCTTTATCTTGACAGGGCCCCCGAATACATTTGTGAAATAAATATTGAAATAAACTCATGAACACAGCAATAGTTGCATATGTAATAAATCACAGAATCACAGAATATGCTGAGTTGGAAGGGACCTAAAGTGATCATTGAGTCCAACTCCTGGCCCTGCACAGCACCATCCCCATGACCCCATAGGCAAATTCTATTGTTTCAGAATCAAACCCCATGATTACAAGGTATAATTCCGTGTCATACCTACTATCAGAATGTCTTGTATGCTCTTACAATGCCTTGATAATACCCAGGGATGGGATGCTTTTACTTCAAAAGCTTTAATACTAACACAAACCCAATGGAGCTTTCCAACGGCCCTGAACTTCAGTCTCACAGTAGCTGCCATTAATATTTTCACTGAGCAGTATGGGAACCCAGCTCACAGATGAGTCTTGGAGATCTCATATTGAATTATAATATTTTGAACTATAGACTATTAATTAAACAAATCATAATTTGCCCTTTCAGTTTAGCTTTAATCAGGAAAGCTTTTTGAATGTGGACATGATCTCAGTGCAAACCTGCAGTATTATTAATTAAAATCAGCAAAGCTACCTCGAATTTATGAGAGGGTAAATGCCAACGGAATTTGGTCTCTTGCATGCCACTGGTCTATTCAGTCTGTACCTTGGACAATAAATCCATAAAGACAATAAATCACAGCATATTCTAAAGCCATAAAAACCTTCAACTTGCCAATTGAAGCACTAAATGAACATGCAAAATGAGTTTTAACTCATTATTCATGAGTGTTAAGAGAATTGGTAAAGATAGATATGCTGTGGTCCCTATTTTGAGAGGTATGAATGTTATTTAAAAGATTTCTAGAAAGATTTCTGTGAAGAGTGGTAATGTTTAAAATATGAAGTAATCCAAAAAAGGCATTAACCTATGGGTTTTCTTTTGTCTGCTCTATATCTGTTCTTTTTATCACTTCTCATGGGATCCACAATAGAGAACAGAAAATATTGTCACATTATTCTGTGCGCTTTTAAGAAAAAAAATTTTGAAGATACTTAAAGGGTCAGCAGTGAGATTAGCACTGTCAAGAAAGGGGTTTCTCAAGCTATCCCCCACGGAAAGAGAATTAACACAGCAGATTAGTCACCTCAGTGCTGAGATATTAGCATGTGATACGCTGCACCGTACCACGCTACCATTTCAGTGTTGCCAACTCATGCAAATCACACAATAATTGGTATTTTCCCTAAGGCTGGTATAATGAGATTACATAAAAATAATGCATCTTTAAAAACTAATACAATTCTGAGCCATATGCTTAGGAAAAATCTTGAAGTAATTGTTCTCCTTGATCCTAAAAGGCCAACAAATAGAAGGAAACAAATTCTGAAATTCATTACAGTTAAAATTTCATCCTTTTTAAGGCAATGGAGATCACCTAAAGATCAAGTTGCCAGTACTGCAGGAACGTCAGCACAGTTGATGATCCCATTTCCAAACCACAACTACTGTTAACATTTTCCACTTGCCTCTCCATCACGCATTATGTGGATTAGTTCTGGGTTAGAGCTTTCTTAATCTTAGGTACACATCACAAGTTCAATATGCGTCTTTGAGGGGAAAGAAAATCTTATTTAATTACAATAATTTAATTTTTTTATTAACTGGACACTGTCTGCTGTTTCTTAACCAAGGAAAGACTACAGGTTTTGTGTGCATTCTCCCTCTTCATTGGAACAGCATGGAAAGCCAGGGAAAGGGCTATGTCAGCAAAGAACTGACAA
The DNA here is from genome assembly GCA_013397055.1 of Pachycephala philippinensis. Lineage (NCBI taxonomy): Eukaryota > Metazoa > Chordata > Aves > Passeriformes > Pachycephala > Pachycephala philippinensis. Next base: position 268,038 of record VWZT01006501.1, read on the forward strand.
TGTGAGAAGGAGCAGGAAAGAATTCACTGCAAGAGGTATCTGGGAGAAGCATCATTGACTCAAAAGCTTCAAAGGAGAATTACGTGGCATAAGCTAGAGTGCAGCAGTGCTGACAGCAGATAGTGACTACTGAAAGTGTTTTGTAGTTTCAGTTCATCAAATATTGCTAGTGGCAGTTCTGCTACTGTGCTGTATATTCACCATACAGGCTTCTTTACCTTTCCCAAAATTCTTTAAGTTACACAATGGAATGCATAGAAGCATGGGTATATCACCAAAAACGTCCTCTATTGCACTAACATTGTTCTTACAAGTAGAGTAAGAGATGCCTACCCTCAGTTTCCTAGACCCCTTATTAACAGGATTGCTCACCTAACTTAAAGCAGCATCAAGTAACTTATTTTAGCTATTCATGCCATGACTCTGCAGATTAAACAACTAACACAATATATCTCTATGTCATTTGGAGACCAAAGCTAGTAAAGCATGGACTTGCCTGTGTCACACATGTTACAGGGATACCCTCATATGTATGCCTAGAAGCTCTTCAGAGGCCAATACAAAGTAGAATGTGAATTCTGTACTATAGCTTATAGAAATAGTAAGATAAGGAAATTGACGTAAAACTGGTTTGGGCCGAGGCAATCAGGGAATTGACTTCTCCAAATGATTGGGTGTCAGCTGGAAGCAGCTGAAAGGCACAGTCTGACAGCAACCACTTCCATGAGCCGTAACCTCAGGATTCCCTTCCTGTGTGGTCCTGGTTTTCACTCTGGCAGGTCAACAGACCCTGTCCTACCAAAGCTAGGGCGTGTTGCAGGCTGTGGCATCTCTTCTCTTCTCTGAGCTGACGGGTGAGAGTTTAGAAATTATTGTTTATAGGCTTTGATGCTGGTTGACCTTATACACATACACTGTGGTAGACTTTGGCATGTTACCCGTCAACCTGTGTTTTATATATAAATATTTCAATTTAACGACACAGACTAAGACCCAAAAGGGAGATGAGAAGTGAGTATTCCACTGGTTTTCTCTATTTTATAGATAGATCCTAAGACCTGGGGGCATAGAGAGATTTGTTGGACATTTACCAGTGCAGAAAGAAGCAGGCATTCAGAACCTGAAGTACTTAAACCAATAAAAAGTTATTTGTAGTTCTAAGGTTTTTCATGGCATTCATACTGTTTTCTAAATCAAGTACAGAGAGATGCCTTGCAAAATTGATCCTACTGATTAATGCTAGAATTTTGCTTTGTTTCCCATTTGTCTTTCATACTATTTCTTTCTACTGATAAAACTGCGTGAAGTTGGTTATGCTTCTGCTCTACTCAATGCATAAGAGATTTCATCTGCCTAGGGAATATTTTTAAGAAAGAAAAAAGAAAAGAATTGTACACATAATTCTTTTAATAACACTTAGCATGATAAACGAAATATCTCAAAATCACTTTGTTGGTTTTCATTGTCACAAATTTGGAATTGAGTTTCCATCAGGAAACGTATCTGCTTAAGAGGATGAATTATTGCATTTAAGTCCCTTTAGTCAGTAATTCATTGTTTCTGAGCAAATGCAGTAATTTTAAAATAATTATAATGAGACTTAAACTAACTTCTACTAAGTAGTAGTTAAACATTATGCAAATAAAGATTATTCTGTGCTGATGGAAATGTTCCTTCTTCTAAATCTTTCCCTGGTTACACGCTACCCTTAGAAATTACTTTTATGTTCTTGGCAGATCTACAGCAGAGAGACTGTACATTTGATTTTACAGAGACTTTTCCTAAGGCAACCCTGTTATACAGACTTTATGTTTTCTGCTTTTCAGAAGGGCCTGATGTTCCTTCGCCTATAGAAATAAGCTGCAGCAATGATCTCCAAACTTTTTTGATGGTGAACACCTATCAGTAAAAACATTTTCAGCAAAATGAATTTCATTCATTCATTAATTATACTAATGTTAATATATTATGCATATTGCAAAGCATACACAAAAACGGAAACAGAAAAGGATGAGCTAAAGATGAAATAAATACTATTTAAAAAATTATAAATAAATAAATAAACGATTATCATTTAATTTATTAATGGTACAAAGTGCATTTTCTGCCTACACCTCAATGGATTGTCTCGTGTGTGGACCCTACTTTGGAAACAACAGAGCTAGAGCACCCAATTGCTAATAACCTGTGGGGTAAATGCACACCACGATCCTCCCTGAAGTTTTGGCCTCTGTCACCAAGACCAACTGATCTGCTGGTATGTGCCTTAACTCTCTTTCCACTTATATAGCCAGGCTTATTTTCAGCGACACCAGGGCTATACACCCAGGTTTCATCACAAAATAATATCAAGGCGTGTTCCAAGGGTGAGCACCTAAAAGCAAAAAAATGTCCTGGGTTCATCAGTTAGATGTCTTCACTGTATAGCAGCCTCATTTTTCAGCAGGTCCTAATGAGTTTGACATCTGCAAGGGATGTCTCTCTGGAGAGGAGGCAGGATGATAACTACAGTAGCTCAGAACAGCTTCTTTAGAAACCATAAGAATAAGCAACTGGAGAAAACACTGACACAAAAGCCAGGTTACATCTTATCTTGCCTAACTTCAGTGTTCTCCCTGAGGCCCCTGTCTGGCCCTTCTGAGTCTGGCCAGTTTTGTTCATCTCTCTCCCCCAGGGAGCAGCAATGGAGAGTCATGATTGTCTTCAAAATTAGCTAGTTCCTTACTTTTTCTCTTAAATGCCAGCAGAAGGGTTGTCTAAGGCCACTGTCATGCTCCTCTGTGTGTCAGTTGTCAGGCAGAAATTAACTCTTTAAAACCAGGAAACAGTTCAATAATCAAATTGTCTAAGACACATGAAAGTCATAGGACCTTCATAGCTCAGAAATGATTTTTACTGTCGCTTGGCTGTGACGGAGAGTGTGAACACAGGATCCTCAAAGGCTCTAATTCAATCTTCTATGGGATATACAAAAATTCTGTCTTTCTGCTAAGTCCTTTAAGCTGATTCACATTTAACTTTAGGTATCCTTACAAAATATCAGCTAATCTTTCGAATGAGTACATTACAGTCTTACAACTGGAAAAAGATTAGTCAGAAGTTTCTATTTCTAAGTATTAAAAGAGATTATGGACTCATAGCAACTCAGATACGGTGTATTTGCTCAAAATCCATCTCATTAGAAATGCTATGTAAAACTCCTCAATCCTGGAATGCTTCATAAAGAACACATAATAAAACTTTTTATAATCAAATATTACAATCAAGTGGTTGTAATCAAAGTGACAATTCTGGAGAATCGTATCAAATGACACAGCATCCTGATGCCAGGATTTTACAGGTTACATCATATATCTCAAATATTTTCTCAGCACTTCTGGGAGGTTCTCTCCCTCATTTCCAAGTCCAAGGACCTCGTTTTGCTCCTGAGGGAGTTGTGCAACTAGAAAAATTGATTGTTGGAAAACACTCTTGATTTCACCAAGCTCAGACCCGAATAGGCAATATGTAATCTTGCCAGTAATGCAACTAGCAAATGCTTTTCTGTGATCCAGGCCAGATTTATTTGAAGCAGATATTATCTGTAAATCCATTATCTATAGAAATCACTAATGCAAAATTTCAGTGTCTAGATTTCTCTTGTGCCCTCTTGTTTGATTAAAAGCACTGCTTCTAGACAGGAAGAAGTTAGGCAGAATGGCAAGCAAACCCTATCAGCAATTCTCTTCACAGGCTGCAAGGGAAAAACTCTGGAGCAGACTGCCCCTCTGCTCTGATTTCACAAATCCCTGAACCTGATGTCTTAGGTGCAGTCATGACATTTTCACTGCTGTCCTCTGAACTCAGCTAAGAAAGGGGGTGAAATTAGACATCTTCACTTGAAGACATCTTATTTAAGACTTGGATGTCTTTTAGATACTCCAGCTAATTCTGTAACCTGTACTGACAAATTTTCAAGCCTTATTCTTGCCTATCTACACAACTCCATGTAAAAGACATCAATAAATTGCTTGACATCAGATCAGATATGCTCTGAAAATAAAAATAAATTGGTCTCCATACTTTAGCTCAGGTTAAAAAAATCAAAGGCTGTAGAGTCTGAAAGCTCTCCCCCTCTTGCACCCATTGGGGTTCTGTGACCTTCAGCCTGTCCCCACATTCTACTTCAGTGTAAACTGACAGTTTTCTGAGAAGGTACAACCTTTTGATTAGGCTGCCTTCTGATTACTCTGAATATGTCTAACATATACATCTCTTAAAAAAAAAATACTCCAAAGCATCCAGGTTTAAGATCCTCCAGACACACCTGAATCAACTAGTCTTTAAAGGGAACTAGAAGGAAATACTCTCTCTAAACAGCTAACAGTTTCTCTTTCAAGTATTAGCACCTAAATTCCTAGTTGGGAAATACTTGGCTACCAAGACAATGTCTGTTTTATGGAAGACAAAAACCAGAGTCTTCAAGGAGGATGCTATTCACGTATCCAAGCCTTTAAAAACAACTTTGTAGATGAACACTTGCATGTTTTTTATTTGTGTCTGGTTCATAAAGCAATGAGTTTTTAATGCAGCTGCATTTAGTTTAGCCTTGAACGGATACTCAAGAAGGGAAGAGCGCGGTTATTTACCAGCATGCAAGTTCTTCCAAATCACAGATATCTAAAAGATAAAAGCTCAGATTCACCCCACAATGCATGAAGAGCCATCTGTAAAGCTGCCAATGTAATTGCTCACAGAGCTCCCCAAAGAGCCAGATGCCACCACTTGAACACATTCCCAACTTAGTCATCTGAGTACTGAAGACAGGAGGGAATAGCAGGAAGTTGAAGGGTCAATGGTATGCCATTTATATTCTGAAAAGATGAAACGGATTTTTTGGAGAAAATTAAACTGAAAGGACGTCATGCCAAACAGAATGTGCTTTAGCAGCACAATTTAATACTAGAAATAAATGTGTGTGTCACTCTGGAGTTTTTAGAATATGAAAGGCATGAAAATTGTGCTCTGATAATAATACAGAATGAAAATGTGGCAAAATTTCCTCATAATTAAAAGATGTAGTGAAGACACTCTTGCAACTTGTTTTTGATTCTCTGCACTTTTCCAATCAAGGCTTTGTTTCCAGAGCTTATTCTTGCAGTAAAATTAAAGCAGGCATTCAAAATCTCATTTTCTTATGCACCTGTTTCTCCGTTTTGCTAGCAATAGCTGCTGTGATTTCTGTAAGTGCTTGGAGGATGATACTTGGTCTTAAAGGCTCTTGCAATGGACAGAGTATAACAAAAGCGGGTAATAAGCACAAAGATTCAAAGTACAATTAAAGCATGCATTTGATATTTTCTCAGCTCTGTAGCTTCTCTGTATCACATTATCATTACAAAACACTGAGTCCTGAAGTCTCCAGGAGTCCACAAATTACTCACCACAAAAATTATAATAAAACATCAATCAAGAAAAAAAGCTGACCAAGATAAATATGTTAGTCTCTGCATCAGTGGAGCAGGCACTACTTCTGCAAGACAGCAGCCGAATCCTTATCCCTCTTTCCTGATATTTTTCCTTTCTCATCCCAGTTGGGAACATGCCTTTCTGCTCTTTGCTTGATAGTACTTGGGTCTCATACGGCACCAAACTGGATTCTCCTTACATGTTCTTTATAATCAGCTGAAGGAAGAGGAACCATCTCCCTCTCCGTACCTGTAGCCGAGACAATCAACAAGTCCAAAGCGTCACAGCAGTGCCAGGAAAAATGGGACAGATGGACACAGTGCCTCAGGGAGGCCCTTATGGGCATGGCTTACTAAGGTTTGTCACTCTTGATCTCCTTCACCCCAGCTTCACTTTGGTCAGGTCCAGTTAATGCTTCATAGCTCATTCAGGAGACCTGTAGCCCAGGCTGAGGTGGGACACTGCCACAGGAATCTGCACCCTTGAAAGACATACCTGTGCTTCTCCCCTTCCTCTTCCTTGCCATTCCCCTTTCCATTGTTGCACAGATGTCAAGCCACATTCACAGTCCTGACTGCCAGTGCTGTAACCACTCTTAACCCACATGATTTGATCATGTAAAGCTACTGATCAATTTTCTTTTTCTTTATATCATGGCAAAATTCTCCTCGTGATACTCTCAACTCAATGATTCCCTTCCAGCTTATTATCAAGAGTGGGTTAGGTCTATGGTGGTCTATTATTGCTCTCCAAAATAAAAAATATTAACTGAACTTCTCTATCCTCCTCACTATTTGAGAAATGCTGTTACTCTGTTCTTGTAATACCAGAAATACTTGGTATCTCCCTGCTCTGACGTTCAAAAACCAATCATACGTAGCAACCTCCCATGGCAAAACCAGCTATACCATCACATGTATTTCACTTTTGGGGCTGCACAACTATTTTCCTTTCTCTTGACAAAATGAATCATATTAATGAAGAACAACATCTGACCCAAGAAATAAAGCTGCTTCTTGATTGCACAAAAATTCCAATACAAAAATCAAGTCTCAACTACTGGTTGCAATAAAAGTCCTTTTTTTTGGACATTAGCCTTTCTTTGACTTCTTATCAAGTTACCAAAGGTTTGCCAGTGCAAAGGTCACTCAAGAAAGTTAATCTGAATTAATTTTTAAAGTGGATTAGTCAAAACATATTAAATGTCTGTGTAGACACTTTCATTCAAAATTGCAGCACACTTAATTAACTAATTTTCTCTGGAAATTAAGTTAAATTGAATCAAGACACTTTTAATTCTGATTCATAGTATCCACATGAGAGTTTAATGTCATTTAATTAATCCACTGTGGATTCACACTTCTATTTAATTTGGATTACCTTTTTGGAGGGTTCCAGTACACAGTAGCTGTGATGCTGGACTTGGGCCAGGATTCTCAGAATTTAAAAATAAACTATGGAGCAGTGATACAATTAAAATTCATGATAGAAAGCTATCCTCATTTGATTTCTGTCATTTATGAAGTGTTAAGCTTGATGAGTTAAAACAAATGTAGTCATTTGATAAACAGTTTCATTGAAACATTATATTTAAAGCCTCCTGGAATTAAATTCAGATGAAATTAATCTATTTATTTTTGGCATCAAGGGAAACCCCTATCATTAAGAGATATAGATAGGATTTAACTGATTTTTCCTTGCCACCATTCATGACTCTTTACTTCACCTGCCATGCTTTGTCTTGTCATTTTTCACTGTACTGTTGGAGGTCCGTGCTCCCCACCTGCTTCCACAGGAGTTGTGCAAGGCAGAGCTCACCAGTAACACACTGTGCTGCCATCACAGGCTGAAACAATTGATCTCCTTGACTGAGAGTAAATGGTCTGAAAAGTTACAGGGGGATTCAGGGAGCCTCACAGACATGCAGGTCCCACAGGCTCTCCAGCAAGCCGCCAGCAGAGACAATTTTCCAAAGAGTTTATTTCTCATTCAAGGCAGGCCCCAATGAGGGTTTCTACCAAAACAGCAGGAGGAAGGACTATGGGTGATGTCGTGCAGGTTGATGGTCCCAAGAGCTACGATGCACCCCGTTCTGGGCCCACAAATGGGCATGCCATGCCTCCTCATATACATCAGGCAGGATCAATGGGGTTCATATGGAGACCTCTTAATTTCCACCAACTGAAATGATACACAGTCATCAAGCAACTCTTGTCTTCTCAGCCATTACTGCTGGAAAACTGCTGCTAGCCCTCAAGACATCACTGGTAGAGATTGGAATTGGTCCAAGTACAAAAGGACAACATTTGTAACTGTCTGAAATCAAGCCATTACAAAGCACCAGAAAGACAGCTGTAAAAATGGTGAGAAATAACAGATCTGAAGGTGGCTAATATTAGCATATGTAGGTCTGTGCATTAATCCTTATGCTTATGCTCTCTCTTATGAGAATCAAATAGCATGCAGAAGGGAAGGTCTGTGTGTGCTTGCTGGAATACTGATGCATATGGGGCTTTTTTTTCCTGGATAGAATGATCTCTTAAAAAGAAAAAGATCTATTATTTACCTCACTGTCTAGAACAGAAGGGGTGTTGCCTCTTGTCAGAATTCAAGTGTCCCTTAAAGAGAAATTTTGCACTGACAGCATTCAAGTTGAAGTAATGCAATTAAGCACTTGCAGAAAATATTTAAAGAATTCAGATTTTTTAAAAAAGATTGTTTTTATCAAAAGCTATTAGGAAATTTTACTCCATTTAGGAGAATGGCTTTGAAAAAGTAATTTTCCTGCCAGTAGTACCAGTAAAGATTTTAAGTTTCTAAGTACTTCAACAAAAATTGCTTCAAAATGGAAATGCAATCATTAGTGTCACTTCTTAGAAGAAAAAGAACCAGCAACACCATGACCCATCTCAGCAAATTTAGAAGCTAACAATTTTAGAAGTACATGCTGGGGTCAAATATTTTTTGCTTTACAAATACTTGCTGACAGCTGTCAATAAGAAAACTGGCTCTTATTTTTAGTTAACTTCTAATTACGCTCTTCCTGACTTCAGTACATGAATAGAAAGTTCTTTTAGGAAAATCTTTCACATCTGCTCTTTTAACATTGGCAACACAGATGAACAATTTATTTATTTTTTACCAAATCATGCTGTCGCTAGTCTGCAGTTTTGTGAACTCACCAGAAAAAAAAATTTAAAAAAATGTTTACTTTTCCCTTATGAATGTAGCAGTATGCATACAAAACAGCATCTCTCTCATCTGGATTTATTGTACCTGCCCTTCAGGAATTGCCTAGGAGGGACTGCTACAGGGACCATATCTTAACACCCTGACCATTCTCCTCTGCCTGCCTTCAGTACCATCACCCCCGGGTTGTGTCACAGGTGACTCCAGCTCAGTGCTGCTAACCAACTCCCAAGCATGCAACACAAATAGCTCTCAGACTTTGGTACTGCTGCTGGAGGCATGATGGCTTCAGGATAAAAGGGACAAAGCCTTGTAGGAATGGGATATGTCTTTTATTAGTCCTGCTGCTACACTGGGTAAAGCAGTCAGTCATTAGGATATGCTGTCCCTTCACTGACATCACACAATTTCCATGCAAAATGATGTTCTGACTAAAAAAGCAGGCATCTCTCCCATCAGGAGCTCACATACCCCACTCGATCATGTTAATTTCTGGGAAATCCCCTCATTAGCTTCTGCTATTATTTTCTGATTCCAGGCATATTACCCATCATTGCCAAGATACCAATTTGATAAGCACTTTAGTTATGGTCTCTGCCTGACAAGGTTTACAGGTTAAAGGTCCAGCCCTGCTCAGCAGGCTTTCAAATGGGGCTACTTAGTGTAATTACCCACAGAAACATATTCTAAGGCAAGACTCGGGAGGTAAATGAAACAAATACATAAGGGAAGAAAATTTGCTGAGAAGGGCTGAATTTCAAATTAACTGGGAGCTGACAACACATTTTTCTGCCTTACATACATCTATATACACTTGAGAAAAAAATTCCAAGATTTTGTTTGTGTATCAAACTTCATTTTGCTCAAGTAAATAACTGTCCAGATGAACAAAATTCAAAAAGAAACCTCAAACATTTTAGCATGGATTGCCTTCATAATTAATTTGCAGCCAGTAAGGAACAGTGATCACAACTCATAACTTGCCTATGAGAATTCAGACATCTCATATCTTGTTTACAAAGTCATTAAAACCCCTATTATATCAAAATCTCCAACTGTTTAAGAAGGAAATGAAACAGGAATTACACACATTTTTGCTTAACAAAGAACAGACAATATTTATGTTTTATTGTAAATAGTTCTCATCTGTGACCACTTAATATTAGTATTTATCTATTTAGAAAACTAAATTATCTATGAAATTAAAAAAAGCCAAAATATCATGAGAATTTATAAGTAAAAGCTCTTTATAGACACTATAGTTTACATTTATGAAGCCTACCAATTAACTGGTATCATCATCTGTATTCATTCTTATATATAAAGCATTTATCTTTGTACTGCTTAACAGACTAATGAGATATGTCAATTCTTTTGACTTTACAGAAAGAGAACAATGGCTTTTACAAAAAGGCTTAAACAGCTCATTTACTGCTGCAGGTTTTGAAGTCTGGTAAAAAAACCCTCTCCACGCCCTACAAAATGAAAAAGGAGAGCTGCCTATGGTACAGAGCAGTGATCTTCCTATCCTCCACACAAATTACATGATAAATATCACAGGACATGACCACCAGAGCTGGATCAATGTTACACAGGAGGCCTTTGTGAACAGGAAAGGTAACACTCCCACCTTTAATCTGGTAAAGGGAACAAGAATGATAGGGGTAGGCAGGGGGAATGTCAGCAAATGCTAGAAAGGGACAGCAACAACAGCCCAGGGCTAGAAATACAGAAGTAAGGAAGACAGCAGGGAAAGCCACTTGGGGAGATATTTACAGTGCCTGACTTTTTCCCATGCTCCCTAGGTTCCTCCTACGGGCAGCAGAGGAGATGGGCTCTTCCAGGGCAGTAATTCAAAGCACCAAGCAGCTATAACCAGTCTTCTGCCATCAACTCCCCTCCTGGGGGAGACTCCCTCCTCCAAGCTGAATGCAAGATGAGGTTTCCTGGGATAAATTCAGTCTTTGTGAATTCCCATACCATCAGTTTTCAGAAATGTCAATCTCCTAGCTCTCATTTTAAAGGCCCTGGTAAAAATTCTCATTGATGTGAGTGGCAATACACTTTGGTCAATGCTGTCCTGAGCCCCACTCTGAGACAACCACAGGGTGATCAGTGGCAGGTGCTACACCTGCACAAAGCCAAGTGGCATCGTACCTATGCTACCACAGAACCTGAAACAGCACCTGAGCTCATGATTTCAGAGATTTTGATCCCAGAAATATCCACTGACAACCTTGCACACTCTCTTCTCACTGCATCCCCCCTACAGATGTGTGGAACACTTCTTAATTTCTAGATCCTTGGCAGAGCCAGGGTGACGCAGGGCAAGCTGACCAGCTCTATTAATGCTGAGATAGCTCTACGTGTCATTTTTTTTTCCTTTTTTTTAGTCATAAATGTATAGTTTAAAATAAGATGCCCACAATGTTCTCAGAGAGAATGTTTCCAGAGAAATAGTGTCTGAAATGAATTAAATTAATTTCAGATTGAATTTTGGATGTAGACGCTCAATTTCCATGACCCCTGTCTTTTTTTTTTTTTTTAATTGGTGGCATATTTTTACTTATCTCAGTTCTTCCTCCAGCAAATCAAGTATTTTCTAATGATAGTTCAGGTCCTCTAGAGCAGTGTTATAATTAATCAATTATTCTTTCTTGTTAGGGAGATTACAAGAGAATATATTGCATGAACAATGTACTAATAATTGTGTTACTACTGCACTTCCTAATAACTTTTCAGTTATTTGTGTAGCAAAGGCATGCAACCATACCCAACTCACGTGGTCCTGGAGACATAAATGGTCTTATACTCTACAGAGTGGGTGGAACATGCAACTCAGTAATCTTCAATCCAAAAAAGTACCACTAGACAGGATAGGAAAATATGTGACCTTGGTCATACTGTATCACATTAGCAGACTATTCCATCAAATAACACCTCAGAATTCTCAAACAAAACAGATCTGCTATTATCCTTTCATTAGAATCCACAGCTGTATATTTCATTAGAAAATAATTTGCCTTTCAATTTTGGATTTTTTCTGTTTAAATTTTGTCTCATGGAACTTTTAATATTACATCAGACAATCAGAAAAATTTTTCTAAAAATAAAGAAGGGAAAGAACATTCTTGGAGATCTTGTTGCCCTCTAATGTCTGTAGACACTATTGTCTTGCCTGCTTTCCCAGACAACTCATAACTGGGGAGAATATAGCTCTATTAACCTTGCTTTATCAGCCAGCATGTCAAAATCTGTGCTATAAATCTTCATCTTAATCATTTATGATTAAATATTCAGATGAGATTATGTGCAACCTAATTCTACACATCCATCTTTACTTCCCTAATTAACAACAGACAGCAACAGAGGGGGGAAACCAACACCTCTCTAAAGTAATGAGACAAAAACAAGCTTTTGTAGACAACTTTCATTTCTAAGCACTTCTTTTTAATCACCATTTAAGAAAGAAATATGATTAATGAAGTTATGTATATCGAATTATACATCTGCTGCTTCACACTAGATTGCTAAATATTGCAGTGTTAGTCCCAGTAGCCCCAAAAATTCTTATTTTCATGAAGCCTCTCTGGTTTCAATTCTTCCCCATCTGTCAGAGAATTTGACATCCATACAATGGAAATTGCACGGGAGAAAATCTTCCAGGGCTCAGTGGGTAAAATTCCTCCCTGTTCAGAAAAGCAATCTAAGACTTATGAACCACTAAAAATCCTCTTGGTCTTTACTTCTGTGTAGAACTGCTTTAGCTTTGAGTACCAAATTTGAGATATTTAAACTCTAACCTGGAGAGGGAATGCAAAAATGTACCTCATACTGAAACCAAAGTTGTTGATACACGTCACCAGGTTTTCAGAAAAATCAAACTTGAAAGCTACTAAAGGCATTACTTAAGGTGAGACAGCCAACTCAACCTGTAAATCACAGGCTCTAAATGAAAGGAGATCTCCCAGGAAAAGACATAAAGTCTGTCCTTCTATCAGCCTGAAACTGACTTCTCATTATACTTTCTAGAACAGTGCAAATAAGAGATTCTTTGTTTGAATGAGATGACAAAAAAAAAAAAAAAATAGAAAAAGAATAGCTTAATTAAAATCTGATGTTGGGGAAAGAAAGAAGAAGGAAAAAGAAAATATAATTATGTACTCTTGCATCAACCTGGAACAAGGATGACCCAATTCATAAATGAAAGCACTAATTTTCGAAATGACAAGTTGTATTTTTAGCATGAAACTTTTCTCCCTAACATGAAGGCATTTTCACAAAATTACTGGCATACAAGATCTTCAAATTTGTCTCTTCTCAGCCAAAACTATTTACTAAATTCAACCTGACTCCATTATTATTTCCCCAAATGACATTTTTAAAACTTATTTGGGGAGGAAGCAAAGGAGGGAGGGGAGGGGGAATTGCCTGGCTCCATCCTCTGCTGGTTTTTCTAATTGCATTTAAATGATCCATGCAACTGGTCTCCTACAACTTCCCTGAGGGGTAATATTTCACAGTCTAGCTAATCTTGCTATTGAAATGTGTCCTGTTTTTCAGCAAAAATTTCACTAGTATAAAGCAGAACTGGAATAAGTTTTGTTGACTTCTAAAAGTTTTTAAGTTAGTTTTAAAATCAAGAAGTATATAAATACAGAATATCAGCAGACTATACAAGTCTGGATGGTTTAGCAGGGCAAACTAATCTGCCATCCAAGGTGCCTCATGCTTACTCATGAGTCCAAGTCTTTTGGTCCAACAATATATTGCTGTATGTGAATTAACGATAATTACCTTTTTAAAAAGGGAAAAAAAACCAAACAAAAAAAAACAACAAAAAAAAAGAAAACAAACAAACAAACAAACAAAAAAACAAACGGAAAAAGAGGCAAAGTAAGCCCCAAAATATTTTTTTTTCGTATTACACTCACTTACTACTTGATTAATTTATTTAGTCATCTATTTCTCTGTCTCATGCAACTGAATTTGTCTGAGCTGAGTAAGCACTGGCCAGATTCTTCATCTGCTTGTATGTCTGCTTAGTACAGGTGGCATGGTGCTTGCAGGACCAGAGCTGTGTGTACATCTCTTCACTGTGAGGGCTGCTGAAGCATTACTCACCAAACAAAAATCCCAACTCTTTGGAAGAAAAAAAGTTCCACTGCTCTACTGCTCTCAGTGATTGAGTAATTCCTTTTGCAGCTATTATTAGCAACCTTACTATACAACTTAATGGCCTGATTCTGTATTTTACTTTTTCTTCCCCTAGGTTGACTAAGACACTACGTGCTTTGTGAATTTCTGAGCTGGAGTCAGTAGGTTGGTTAAAGGAGTCAGACACATTATTAAGCCTGTGGGGATTTCGTGTGGAGCCTAAAGCAGGGGTGCCTCTGCCTGCAGACTGCCATGTAGGGCGATGTGCCCACTTACCTTTTGTACTTTAAACTGGTTTGACACTCAGTAAAGCACCACCTAACTAGCTGGGGCTGTGGCACTCTGCACAAGAGGGAAGGTGTTCTGGACTCAGACATAAACATCTTTCCAGATTTACTCATTTTCTATATGTAAATCTAGCACCTAGCACCTAAACACTACACCTAGTAGTGTTTGTTGACTGGGGTGAACCAGTCTACAAACACTATTGAACACAGTCTAAAATAAGTGCTTCAACACTATTTGACATATACCTGTGTCATTACAATTGTAGACAAGGAATATATATTCTGGCCCAGTGATGCAATACCATCCTTTTTCTCATTTAGTCTCATTTTCTGGCTGTTGTGCTTATTCTGCAGTGGCAGGTAAGAATGCTTCAAAGTATTAAAATTAAAATAAAGTCATTTCAGCAGTAGCATGATGTTATTTCCACATTTTAATTTACAGATACTACAAAATTCTACACACACAAAACACACACGAACCCCAATTTGCAGGAACTGATGAAAGTACCCTAAAACCCCAAGCAGGAAGTCTTTCAAAGTACAAGGCACACGGTCAAAAACACCCAGGCTAGCTTTTGTTTGGAGTAGTTTATCTCTACACATTGGATCTAAATGATATAAAGTTACTCAATCTTCAGTGACAGCAGTTTCTTCCATCACATTGCAAACACACAACTAAACACCTGAATGCTCCCAGGTGATGAGCAGCCAGTAAACTCTCACCAAGGCTAGGTATCTAAACTGAGTATTGTACCTTTTGAAAAAACTTGCTCCTGTATATATGTTGTCATTGCAAAGCTTAAGCAGAATTTTCTGGCATGCCACAACATATGGAAAGCTCCAGTTTAACTGTGGTCTCGGGGTATGCCACAAATATACAAGCTGGAATCCTATTTGAGAAGATGTCTAGCGGAAGCTTAAATCATTGACTCTGAAGTTTTTAAACCCCCTGATTTCATAGCATGTGACAATACATCTCTGTGGAGCAAAATCAAACTGTAGAAAGACTCAATTAGTTTTGACTGTATTTCTACCAGCAATTTTTTTTTATCTGCTCAAATCATGCCTGGAGAATAAACAATACCCCAATATGCTCAGACTAGGCTGTGAAATGCAAACTTCTACCTGATATAAAATTCAGAATTCTGAAAACAAAAAGAGCTATAGTTTGGAAATTCTGGCAGAATGGTAATGCAGTGATTTAAACATATGTCTCCTGGATGAGAGGATGAGAAGGAAGAGGCTAACAACAGGGATGTAAGCTCTCAGCGTGCCATGAGCTTTGGGTCACTCAGTGAAGCCATGGCTGTGGCCACACAGCGCCCCTCATAATTCAGCTGCATTGGTTGCACTTAAACACACCTGCTAGGGAATAAGTTCCTTTCATACTCTACAGTCTCCTGCTAATCCCCTTCTTGTCCAGCTCTACTG
Source organism: Pachycephala philippinensis (assembly GCA_013397055.1). Classification (NCBI taxonomy): domain Eukaryota; kingdom Metazoa; phylum Chordata; class Aves; order Passeriformes; genus Pachycephala; species Pachycephala philippinensis. Next base: position 283,550 of record VWZT01006501.1, read on the forward strand.
AAAACTTCCTGGGTGCATTACAAGATTTTCTTTGCCAGACAGAAGACACTCAGCACACTGCCTTTCCCTATAAAATTCAGTAGAGTACTAGGAAAGTTCTCTGGTCGGTCTGGCAGTGTTGATCTTTGGTAAACCCTGTTACACTTTATTTCTTTCCCCCTGCCCTTGTCCTTTAACTGTATGTCTTCATAAAAGTTTTTAAAGGAAAGGACACTTATAGCATCACTTATTCATTGATGGATAGTTGATGAATAATTTTATTTCTCAGCTTTCTAAATATGTAGCTGTTTTCCAGTCTTATGGTACCACATTTATATTAACAGATTTAAAAAACAGATGCAATTCACCAGCTCCTTCAGTATTCTGGAACTGGAATTATTAATTCCCTTTGATTTTTCAAAGAAAAACTCATTTACTGTTGCTTTCACTGCAGTCGTGGTTATTTCTGTTTTACTACAATCATATACATTATCTGTCTTCCCGTTACCACTATGCTAACATAATTGTCTTTACTGAAAAATTAGGGAAATCACCAAGTCTATCTAGATTATCTTTAATATCCCCTCTCATAATACAGCAGCTGTCTTTCTTCCTTTTTCTGTCCCTATTATATAGCTGAAGAATGTTTTGCTATTTGGGGTTTTTTCTGTAAAGGCCAGATCAGCTTGGATTTGGAAAGTCTCACTTTATCTCCAAAAGACCTCTGAGCCTTAGTGCTGCTTTAACAACTGGGAAGGAAAGGAGGCAAGGTGGCAAGGCATTATTTGCAGATTCCTGATGGTGTTGCAAATACACACTTCATTTAAGAGCTACACCCTACAAATTTTTCTCTTTTTTTGATGTTTAGGTTCCCTGCAGTGTTAGCATTATTAATTTCAAAGAAATTTAGAATTTCTTTATATATTTGTAGGAGCAAATTTCTCTTACTAGCCAATTGCCTCAGTTATGAAATTTTGCTCTTTTGGGGAAAACAAAACAAAACAGAACAAACCACTTAGCAACTTTATTTCTTCAAGAAACATAAAAGGAAATTATCTGTGATCATGCTGTTGAAGGTTGTTTAGCATTATCAGTCTTCCATAGTGTCCTCATTCCTTACTGAGAAATTCTAAAAGTTCTAAAATATTCCCATAAAAACAGAACACTGTGACACATCCTAATACATCAGCTACTTGATGAGGACTGTTAGCTACCACATGAAAACATCTATGATGGCTACTAATATGTTGTGCTCCCCAGTATCCATTTAAGCAGTTTAAATCCCCCACAATGGATAACATTTTCACAGATTTCTAGAATGCCTACCCTTCCCTTTTCACAACACTGCTCAAGCAGCCCAGTGCTAGCCCAGGTAAACCACCTTTGCAGACCTTCTAAAAAATTAGTTTTTAAACACATATATCCTACTCTTTCAAGTTATCATATCATTAATATTTAGTAGAATACCAGCAGGTTTCTAGTTTCAGTTCTCTTTTCTTGGTAGCCCACAACATTCAAGTCCCTATTTCCAGTCACGAATTCACATGATACAAGTCCTGCACAGATTTGCCACTTCTCTTTTCTTGCACACGTTTTTGACAGGTCTGTATCCATGCTTCACCTTTTTATTTAGGGACAACATTCAGCCAATGAACAGAACAAGCACCATCCTAGCAGCAATGTGCCACTGGTAATTTATCAGCACCTTCGAGTTTTCTTTGCTAACCCAATTCCTGTTAACAAGTCTATATCCACTATTCTATCCTCATTTTCCCCATTTTCCTCCTCTTGCACTTATTACATACATATTTATATATATGTTTAAAGTCCTTCCAGATGTGTCAGCACCAACCTGAGACCAGTTTCTAAGCCAGACAAGAAGAATACGTCTTTAGATGTCTCTTTTATCCAGCTGCACAATAACGGCTGATGTTTCAAAACACACATCCCTTGTGACATTATGAGTTATGTGCTGATCACATTGCTCCGTCATGCATCCAATCTCTTATCCCACTGGAACATAAAGGAAATTTCTGAACATCCTAAAGACACTTTAAATCAAAGTAAAAACACATCCACCACTGACCTAATGTTCCTTACTTCTACATGTCACTGACCTAATGTTCCTTGCTCCTTGCATGCCGTATGATCAGCAAACTGTTTCCAAAATGAAAATCTCTGGTGAAGTTCTGATGAAAGACCAGGTTAACCAGGAAGTTAAATAAAAAGACTGGCATCACATTCACAGCCATGAGCCAAAACCTGTGGCGTTACCCTTCCTCCAGTAAGCAGGGATTTTTCTGAAGAGGGTATGGCTCCCCTTGAACCATTCCTAAATCTATTCAGATTATAGTGGAACTTTGCAGAAAGAATTACTCAGCTATAGCCTTCCTTGTGGGCAAACAGGTTGTGAGAGAAGCCCTGGCTATCTTTTTACCTTATCAGCCCGATGAATTGGAGAATACTATAGAAGCTTGAAGGGCAATTATTTTCTTCACAAGAACACAGGAAAACATGTTTCTCCTCAGTCTCAGCTTCAATCTGCTATTTTCCTGGAGAAATACAGCAATATTTTCCTGGACTACCTCTTATCACCAAGACAATTACAAGTCTCTATGTATGATTTCATTATATGTCTTTGGCATAAACACTGTCACACATAGAAAGCTACTTAACAAAAGGCTTTATTGAAGATACAGACTGTAGAGAACACAAAGGGCAAATGCATAAAATTAAGCATTGGACTTGACATCTCTTGGTTGTAGGCATCCTTTGCCTTCCACACAAACCTACTTCCATGGATAGAAGACAAATTGCTATGGTTTAAATGATTATAGCCATAAACCTTCATGGGAGTGCTTTCTGTCATTCAGCCAAAACAGAAGAAAATTTATGCCAAATTTGTGACAAACCAGTGTGAACACATTTGAGCCACTCCAGAAAAAGCAATGTAGGAAAAGAGAAGTCCTAACCTGAGTTCAGATACGGCAGTTCTGTAGTTCTAGTAGTACATGACACGTAGGCCATTGATATACTACCAGTTGTGCATTCTCCTATCAACAGGCAAAAGCATTAGAGTGAGAAAGAATTTGTCTCTTTTTCACCACAGCTATTTATGACCGTGAGAAACACAAACCTTCCCAGCTCAACCAGTAGCTAACATTCAGTGGTGTTGAGCTACTAGTGGCAAAGGAAGGGGAAAAAAACCCAAACTGACTCTTTGAAAAAGCAAAAGAGGTAAAACTTCCAGAAATCATGTTGTCCTCAGTTGATGGATCCCATGTGTGAGACAGTTCAGGAAGGGTAGGCACAGCCTTTCACCCCTGGGATAAATCAAAGGTAGCTAGTACACTGAAACACTGCCTCCAAATAATACCTCAACAAGTTAAAAAAAAGTGGCAAGTTCATGAGATGCTAGTTAACAAGGGACAGAGAAAATATTCACATGCTTTAAAGCTGGTCCTGGGCAACAATTTGGATTCAGAACACAAGCAAGCAAACTCTGATTTAGCATGTAATTAAGAAATCCTCTCTGAATTATGCAACTTTCATTCACTTCTTCAGAAGATATGAGAACACTGCAATCACTTGCCAAGTTTGATCCCAACATGCCATGGGGCAAATGGAGACCCTAAACTGTCATATTCTATTTAAATCATATGTAGGTTAAAGTGAGTGCGATTGCTCGGTATATTAAATTACTACTAGTGTGTTGATAATTCCTCATGAACAATCTATGGCTCTGAATTATTTATTGAGGAGGAAGTGGCTTTTGAAGTGAACATTATTTCTCAGAGCTAATGCTTGAATATGATAAAAATAGTTGCCAAGAGAAAAAGGAAATTAAAAAAGATATTGCCATGGCTGATGGTTCTGAGATTCTACCTTATTTCGTCACAGATTTCTTCTCTTTTTGAAATCTATAGGCTAAAATGATGTTCATATTAAAAAGGAAAAAAAAACCAAACCAAAAACTGGGACAGCATGTGTAAGGAAATTGCTTGCAACAAATCCCAAGTACATACACATTCAGTGATGGCAATTAATATCATTCCTAGACTATTCCCATGGCTTTGTGCTTCCTTGCTTTTGGAATCCAGTACTGCTCATAGAAATACAGCTTCGAGGGAGCCACAGAGCAGGCTTCCTCTGGCATCCAGCGTGGTACATCACAGAATCAAAGAGCTTTGGCTTGTAGTGCAGATGAAGGACACTTAACAGAGAGTGGAGTGACAGCAGGACAGAGAGAAGGACCCAATTCTCCCACCAGTTCTTCAAGTTTGCCGACAGACTTTTCAAAGCCATGTCCCCTCGAAAGACTTCACAGGTTTTTGAGGATGGGGAATTGAAAGCACAGATGAAGCAGTGACAAGCTCCCACATAATAAGATAATCCAGTGTGAGACTTTCTCCATTACGACCAAATTAGAATTTCACTGGTCGAAGAGATTCTCACAAGAAAGCACACTCTTTAGTCACAGTGGCAATATTTATACCCAAAACAATTACTTGAAATAAGCATAAATCCTGCTGTCTTCTCTATGTCTATTACGGTTGCTATTCATGAAGAATTCTCCAACGAGTGATTTATGAAATGCCATTAGAAGACATATTTCTATGATATTTCTGTTGTTTATTTATTTGCAAATAGTTTATATACAGTAAGCATGCATGAAAACTTTTAGTAAATGTTCTGTGAACAGATTTGAATGTTGAGTTTATTCTTATTTCAAGGTTATTCTTCAGTTTTCAAGGTGCCAAAGTTAATTTCTTTAATAACCAATCCTTTGTGCCTACTAATTAGAAATATCCAAAACAATTTGCTATTTAAATCATATGTCATTGCTTCTGATCCTTGATTGGATGAGTAATGAAATTAAGTAAGACCCATATGAATTGTGAATATTACTACTGAATATGTAATTAAGGTTTTGATTAATATTCTGGCACTCAGGCTTAAAATACACCTTCCATAAGTATTTGCACTAATAAAGCTCAAGCTCAAGAAATCAGTACAAGTCATTAACACAGTCAAACTGAATTCATAAGTGAATTTCAAAAGAATACTTGTAAGGTTTTTTTATGATGATGGGTATGTACAGTGTCCTTTTAACTCCTATATTAGTGCTAGCTGTCAAATAAAGCTATTGGCCATCTTTTCTCCTTAGGTGCTGGTATAAAATTAAAAACTAGGGATATAGGTTTTGCTGAGGTATTGAAAATATCCTGTGCTCATACACGCTGATAATTTAAATGCCAATTGTTTCAAAGCTCAATGAATCATTTTGTGGAAATTTAAAATCCTTTAAGACATAGCATTACATTTAAAAACTTGAAATTTTATGTTTTTTCATGTAATACACTTCCATTTCCCACCTAGCATATGCATTAGGAAAATTTTTCATGTCATTACTGAAATATACTTAATTTTGCTGACAATCAACTTTTTTCAAAATATTCTTTCCATCCAATACTTTCTGCACTTCAAGAAAGCCAATCAGAGTACCTGATACTTAACAAATAGAAAGATATGGATGTATAATCTTTTTAATATAAATCTCCCATTTGTAAAACAACATAAAAATTAATTATAACAACTTATTAACATGAATTCTGAAGCAGTATGGTATTCCACATGCCTGTCCTAATAAAAAATAGACCTGTAGGAAATTTCTGGCTCCTAGCACAGAAGGGGCTGACTCCCTCATGAGTGCACAGTGTGTAATAAAGATATGGGCTGTGTAAGGAGAGGTAGACTCAAGAAAAAGGACTGAGTCCAGGTCTGGAATTGATTTTGGGATGAGTTAGGAAAGGCACCTGCTGAAAAATACTCCTCTATTTTAAACATGCTTTTAAACCACCAGAAGTAGTAGCAACTCCTCATTACATCTATTACAGAAGTATCCCTAAACCTGCACGTAATATCATCGTCCTGCTGTTCTAGGAAGTTTTTAGAGGAACAGAACCCTCTTCCAGCTTGCCACCTTTTCAACATGGGTGAGGCTGGAAGCTGTTAATAAGTTTCACTGGAAGATTAAAGACAAAGATTAAAGACTTGCTCTGGGCTGTCTCAGGCACAGCTTGGTTATGAGACCGGCATTCTCCCTCTAAAGGAGCTGTGCTTTTACACTGATGAGGGCAAAGCATTCACAAAGTCACAAAACAAGCCAAAATTCTCAGTCTACCTGACAGCACACAAAGAACAGGTCCAAACTGACAAGGGAACGAGTCCATTTCAACTTTCCATTACAGCCTTCACAGTTCATGGGATTTTATGCTCTGCTTCTCCAAACCCACCGTGAGGGGCTGAGTCAGCCTCTTCTGAGATGACCCCAGGGACTGATGATGGGGTGACTTATTTTGCACTCTGTGCTAGTTTTCTCAGCAGCCCTCTTGATTTAATCCAACCATGAAGAGAACACTCCCAATAACTAACTAATTCTCTAACCCAATTGGATTATTAATGGAGTAGCTCTTCCACAGAAGTGACACAAAGGGATCGAAGACAGGTTATAGAAAAATGTACATGTCCAAAATTTTATTTTTTAGGTACAGAAAAAAAATAATTAATAGCATACTTAAGGATCAAGCATAGTCCTTTGTTCAGAGAGGTAATTTTCATACAATGTTATCATGAGTTCTTAATTTGCCTGTGTGGTAAAATTGCTAACAAATGGTTGTTGACTGTAAATGCAATCCCTCCTTTTGACACGTGCATTAATGCACTATTGTAAAAGTTCAAAGCTGTTATTATTGAGTTCTCTCTGCCACATTAATTATCCTCTGAGCTGTATTTGGCTTCACTTGGGTAAATCTTCTATAAGTACCCAATCTTTACTTACAGAACATCTTCATTTAATATTCTATGAGCTCTGTTTACATTTATGTTTTTTTCAATAATTCTGTACTGAGTCCAGTTTCCACCAGTACTACTGGAAGTGTTCTATCAGCCCATTTGTCTGCTCTCACCCATATATGCCATTGTTTCTGAAGCTGAAATGTCCAGTGCTTGGAAGCTTCAGGTTGGAGTTGATTCCAGCACCTCCACTTTGTTTAGAAAAATTCCTAACCCTTGTTACTTATGCCATTTTTTTCCCAGAGCATGTTGGATCCAGATCAGAAAATGAGGAATTTCTTAACAAATAAGGAAAACAGCTCAAAAGAAGAGGGGATGAGCGAACTTGGAGCAGCAAAAGTAGCAGGTGAAGGAAATGGGGTGAAGGACAGAACTCTTTCAAGCTATATAGCATATTCTGGGTTAAAGCTTAAAGCCTTGTAGAAAGAAATCTTTAAAATATTAAATTCTTACTTTAATAGCCCAATACTGTCCATTATAGAGAGAGATGTTCATGTTTTCACAGGTTTAACTTAAAACATGTTTTGACAGACACAATGAAATGATGATTGGTTTTGAATTGTTTTTACCTAGATCGTTTTCCATCTGAGTATCTCAAAGTATATTACAGAAATAAGGCTTCATAATATCCATAGACTAGACTGCAAATACGTACTAGATAACTAAAGAATAACATCCTCAGAAGTATGCTCTGCTTTTGACTGCCCAAATTGAGCCACTTTAAATATACTTCTCTTTTAAGAAAAATATTATAAAAAGCTCCATTCCAACTAGTGAAAAAGGGAAGTGCAGTTCTTAACTTCTGAAACACAGACTAAAGGCAACCAAAAGACAACCAAAATTATGCGTACTGAAAAGCTGGGCACCACTTGCTGTGGAGCTTGAGGTGAGCTGGTAAATAAGAAGATAGGACGTGAAGATGGGGTTTTAGTTCAGCCACAAAACTTCTGCTTACATTGATAAAAGTCAACTACAAAAATGTTATCAGGAAATCAACTCAGAGCAAGAACCAGGAACTCAAGCAATTTTTAAATTGCATTTTTTAAATCACTATTTAATTCACTTCTGCAAGAAATTGCAGAGCAAAAGTATGAAACAACTACTGGGTGTACACATCAAAAACAACTTTCTTCTATCTCTTTTTCTAAGTTTGATTACATATGACAAAGAAAGGTTGATGAAAAAATGAATAAACCAATCCTTCAGCTATTTCAGTTCATCTGGAGCTACTCCTATAAGCTAAGCAGGCATTTTCATGGAGATCTGTATTATGGTGTTCTTTGTGGTTATACTATACACGAAGCATGAATGTCTGTAAACACAAATACTGGTGTGTACTTTTAGGGTAAGAGAAAGAGAGAAGGTTAAAGGGTGGAAAAAGATAGAAAAAAAAATTAATTAAGCAGTAGAGAAGAAAGACAGGGAAATCTATTTTTGGTCTCATTACAATGTCCTATTAGGTCGTCTTCTGTGGCCTCACAAACATGACATTTCTGTCAGTGTTATGTCACAGTTCCAGCAGAAAGGGCAATAAATGTCCCCATCCAGCCTTGCCTAAGCAACAGTGCAGAAACCACTCAGAACTGACCCCTCACAGCTGGAAAGGGCAGTGGACTCAAATCTACCAAAACCCGAGCAAATATTCTAATCACAAGGGACATTTCTCCAGCACTATAAAACAAGGCAGAGTCAGCAATATTTGTTGGGGATATAAGCTCATCATTGCTCATAAAGCAGATTTGAACAATGCTTGCCAACTGGATCCACTAAGGGATTTTGGTGCCACTGAAGCCTAGCATCTGGTTTGCAGAGGGCTTCAATGAGGAGGAACTCAGGCTGTGTGTGCTGGGGAGGTTCTGGACACAGCTAAAATGCAGGAATACAAGCCTCTAGGCAACATTCAAGTTGAATATTATGGTCCATTATATTTAACTTCCTCAAGTAACTTCATACAGAATCAAAGAATAACAATATTTGGGGTGGGAAGGGACCTCTGGAGACCATCTAGTTCAAGTCCTCTGCTAAATCAAATTCATAGAGCAAGTTGCACAGGATAACATTCAGGAGTGTTGTGAATATCTCCAGAGAAGGAAACTCCACAAACTTTTTGGGCAGCTTGCTCCAGTCCTCTGTCACCCTCACAGCAAAAAAGCTTTCCTTACAAGGCTGTTAAGCCAAATTTTCTAGGTCATCTTTTCAGGTCTATATGCCTGAAGAATATCTAAATTCTGCTTTCAGAGCAAAGTCCTATTATAGATCTGTCTCACCGAAATATTTTCATATAAAGTGAGCCTATAAAGATTAGGGTTGAAGAAAAATAAGAAAAGACACAACTCCATCCATACCCTTCTTTTAGATAAAAGCCCACACACATTTATAATGACAAGGCTTATCGTTCCACATAAGCCACTATTAAATGATGAAAATATCAGCCTGGTGGCTTTCACTGCTTTCTATGCATGTGTAGACCTCTCTGATGTCTGGTGCTTGATATTTAAAGGTATTTTCCTTGGACCTGCAGGAACTAGTCTACTGATCATACTGTACCATACATTGAAAAACACCACTCAAAGAAGTTGGCAGGATCCTGGAACAGATCAGATATTTACACGAAAAAAACCCATTAAAGTGAGTAATGTTAAAAAACTGTGGCAATGCTAACCTTCATTTTTAAGGGCAGAAATCAATCTGATATATAACAGCTGATAGAGATAAGGAAAACTGTCCATCCATCTGTAGGTTAATTCACTTTATATTCACCATAAAACATCTGCTTTTTCTCTAAAGCAGCTGGTACCATCCTTGGTACATTAGTCTTGTCTAGGTCACACCTTCCAACTTTGGAAGAACAAAAAGTAGTTACTTTCCCTGTCATATCATTAGCTGCTAAAATTCCTCTGAAAACATCCCACAAAATAGTCTCTCTCCATGTGCTCCAACTCGTGACATCAAATCATTTGTGATTGATAACATTAACCACCCCCACTGATTATCCCTGCCAATCAAAAAGATTTATATGGCTTGCCATACAAGTCTTATACCATGAACACTCTGAACAGCACAGGCTTGTTGTCAAAGGAAAAGTAATGAAAATAATAACATAATATAGCAATTATTTTATCTTGGGAGAAAAGTACATTATAACCCATTTCAGCCATTCAGGCAGGGAAACAGAATGAGGAGAGTGATAAGAAACCACTTCAGCAATCAGAGCCCACGGGGAGATGATAATTCTTGTTATGGTTGTCAGAAAATTCAGGTAAAATCTCTTGGAAAAACATATACCCAAGACCTATTATTTTTTAATTCTAAAATTCATGAAAAGATGTTTTAGAGTACTCTCTTTCCTGTCAGCTTATGCCAGCCTGATATCTCACATTTTTATTTATCATTGTTCAGATGAATACTCACTGCAGTGAGAGTTTATCTAGCATTTTCTCTGTGTATCTAACATTTTTGCTGTGAGTTTTCCCAGACATAAAACTCTTCTGTTTTCCTGCCTGCTCCTACAGTTTCTCAAGCAGTCACTTAGGAAATTATTCAAATAATCCCTCCATGGTCAGTAACTGAAAGGAAATAAACTGGTTAGCTACATAGTTAGGAGGATTAACTGGTACTCCCATGCCTTTTCAGAACGTGGTTCCTTTTCTACATGCTCCCTCAGTTCTCCCTCATGTGCTCTTTTATACCAGCCTCCTTTCACTCTAAAAATCAAATAAATTGAAGCAGTTCTTTTTATAGCCCGTTTGCCCCTTCCATGCCTCTATGTCCACTTGACACAATGTGTACAACTGACAGCTATGCTAAAATTGACAAAAAAAGGCACCACTTTGTAAATATACTTTATTAACCAAAAATTTCTACTTGAAGTGCAAGCAAAAGAGCTATTGATTTTGTCTGTGCCTGATAAATTCCTCCCAAACAACCTGTTTACTGAAAACGTAAGTCACTGTTGTGATTTATCTGTTATACATTAAAAGCTACTTAATTGGAACAGAGAGACAGAAGAACAAGGTAACGCTGTTATAAGTGACATAGGAATTGATTTTATTTCAGTTTTATTAGAGCTTTTGTATCTTTGTGGCCAAGTCAGTTCTTATGGACAAATATTAAGGACTAAGCTAGCTAACTCTTCTGAACTAGTTAAACTGTGATGTAAATAACCTGAAGAATGAAGGAGGATAACTGAGGCTACAGATCATGATGTGATGTTACACTTCTTTGCCTTCCCACAAAAGCTGTGGACGTGCAAACTGACCTTTCAGCAATGAATACTTTCCCTGATGTAAGTAACAGAAATTTTAACAATAAAAAACAAAATAAAAAATAATAATAATAAAAAAATCCCTCATCTGGTTTCAAGAACCTTCTGCAAGTTTATAACATTTGGAAACAAATTATAATGTGAAGCATTTCTTTGAATTCATGATATGTACTTATAGTCATTCCTTCACAGCATCAGAGGACTCTAGAATAATATCTATATATGGTGACATGAAATCCTCTGAAACACAAATGCTTGCAATCTTACAAATTTTCCACTCTTGGAAAAAGGCAAATATCAACTCTTCCCATATATAAGTTTCTAGAAAGCATTCTGTATGTAAAATACTAGTTTTCCTGCTAAGCCAATTGAGTGATCAGAAATTTTAGTGCTTAAGCAGTCCTTTGAAAATCTGAAAACTTATGTAACTGATAAATATTCTCTACAGAGAGAACACTTGTTAATTATTAAAGTACAGTATCTTTCTTCTAAAGTACATCAGCATCTTTTACACATAGCTAAGGTTATTAGAATAAACTGAATACCAAATCTGATTTGTATGCAGACTTGTAAGAGATTTTTAAGAACATAGTAAAGGTTCACTTCTGTGTTTCCAAAAAAATATGAAAGGCACAGACTTCATCTGCATACCACTGTCATCAGAAAAAAAATAAAGAAGGAAAAAAGAAAAGGGAAAAAAAAAAACAGAAAGAAAAATCAAAAGTTTTGAATATTTATTCTGCTGAATATATTGCCAAAAGTTTAAATATGGTCAGGCCACTTACAGGGTGGGCTGCTCCTTCTAATCCTGCTGAGAGGGGAAAAAAACCCAACAACTTTATTTCCTGTTTCTGACAGCCCATAACCTTTCCCGAGACCTAAAGATACAGCAAGCAAAATAGTTAGTCAGTAGGACTTTAACTCAAGCACTGCAGTAACTCAATAAAAGAAATACGGCATTGCTGAGCGGCAGCATTTCACTACACTTAGAGACAGATGGGGAGGATATGCAATAATCTTGTCTAGGAAATGGCTATGATTCATAAATTTGGACTCCATGTGACAAATTATCTGACAGATTTCAAAACAGTGAGAAAAACTGGTGTCAGATTGAGATATTATCACATCTTAGTGTGAAGTCCAATGGCAGCTGGAATTATTGACCACATAACTACACCAAACTCCTACACTGCTGCTGAACAAAAGTGTCAAAACCACTATGTAGATCAAAAGTGCGAAAATAAATGAACCTATTTAAGTTTGGAGTTGAGCTGAGTTAATACTGATGATGTTCTCTTAATTTGAACTACCTTGCCCACACTTCCAGTTTAGGGGGACAGTCATGCTCGATGGTGAGC